>JABSTQ010010509.1:0-235876 GCA_013358835.2 Ixodes persulcatus
GTGAACACAAGACAAACACAAACTGTTATGACATTAGGCTATCGCGTATGCTAAGACATTAAGCTATCCCGTAATATGAGAGACAGCAACAGCGGGTAGTAATGACTCAGAATAATCAGTTATAAGAGGTGGATTGATTAATTTCTGATTTTGAATTGTAACCATTTACCGAAATGCGATTGATAATTTTTCAGTTTGAATAGAGGGCCAACTTGTAAGTCTCTTGTGCGCCGTTGATGTATCGCTGGAACCACAGGTGGTCAGAAACGTCGCTGGAGTAGCCGTATGGATTGTAGACGAACATCCACCAAAATTTGGCAGGTTCGTCTCGAACCTTGTGGCGTCTTGAGCTATTTCTCAACGCTCTCGCCGAACTTTTGTGTTGTGCTAGCGGGTTTCAGAGTTGACTCTTCTGGGTCGAAGCTGCTCCGCACCGGCGCAAGAACCGTTGTGGTAGGCCAAGACTTTGTAGGCGTATTGTGCAGACCTAAGCTCTCGGTCTGCTAACACTGCCTAGCATAGCGGCTGAAGCCAAAACTCTGCGATGGACCCTGCGAAGGAATGAGAGCGATGAAACGAGGCGTGTGACAACATACCGTCAGAATGCTCTTCTTGGCAATCTTAAGTGGCTCACGGAGACCGTAGAAATGTTCTTTACCAACTCATGCTGAAGCGATATAGAAACGCCAACCCTTGGTTCTAGTGGCACTGCCTCGTCATTGCAGGTTGTGCATAGTGATCAGTAAGTGAGTCTGCTGTCTTGCGTGGACCCAGGAGAGCGATGAAGCCTCTGTGCGCTTGCAGTCTGCTTGGTATCGGCAGTGGAGCAGCTGAGCACATTGGCCGCATCACTATCTAAAAGAGGAGGTGCTATCAGCTCCTTTTTCATGAACTGATAATATTCCCAGAAGCCACGGTGTAAGATAATCTTCAGGCATGTACAGCACGCTGTACGCAGCTGCCACATAAAGTTCGCTGATTGCTTTGATTTCAAGCGGCGCAGGAAGACGACTCTTTGAACTGGAGTCATCTTGGTACTTGTTTTTTTTTTTTGCTTTCTTGGGGGAATTTTGTTCGCTGTCACAGTTGTGCCATTTGGCTGGCCGATAGCACTCAGCCGTGTGCACGGTGGCCGCGGAATGATGCGACCTTTTGAGCGCTTGTCGACCGAATGTTATCGGATTGATCTCACCGTGTATTTAGCAGCACGTTGTCCTCACTTAAAGAGTATATCTTACACCGTGCCAGAAGTATTTGCCAATGGCGTCAGCCAGAATCCGGCAAAGTAAGCCATTAACAGCTGTCGCTGTAGAAGTTACTGTCACCTTTTGCTGTCATTCTCTTTGGCTTGCACATCCCCGTAAGGAAAGGAAGGGGATAGTAACTGGTTCCGTTTTGTGAAGTACTAAGCAAGGAAAACGGCTAAAACTGGCCTTCCCGAAGACCTCTCTGGATAAGTTTGGTATTCAGTGACACAAGATGCCATGAAATTGAGAACATTGTGTGCCTTTTGTCAGCTGGTTGCAGCGTGAGCAGGATAGACGGACATGCTTATGACCCCCCCCCCTCCTTTTATAAATTTATTGACAGTTGCAGAAAGGCGCTGCTTGCTTGAGTACTGCCGTTCACGATAGCGGAGAATAGCGGGTACGTTGGAGTTGTCATTATGACTAGCAGGTGAAGCACTAACAAATAACACTTCAGGTGCACAATCTGTGGAGAAAACGCATTTGGACACAGAAACTGACGTGCAAAAGAACTATGAATGATCTAAGATATGATTTGGTTTGTTTAGCAGGAATTCATAACGCTTTTTTGCATGACACTTAATGCACCGCCAGTGCAAGAATTTGTGTTTCCCCCCGGGGTCCTTTTTTAAACTTTTATATTGTCCTTAGTGGTCGAACACCCTCCGCAACTAAATCCTGGCTGCGCCACTGGCTACAGACAACACAGTGCTGATGTTGAGACTAGATCAACATAAATGAATGTGTTGTCAATATAATTACAATCCTGCGGTTGTGAGAAAAGTGTGACGAGGTAGAGGGGCTTAGAGCGATAAACGGGTATCCCGTTCACCAGGCAAAAGTGACACTCACCCAAGGTGGATAAAAAGTGTGTTGTAAGTGATGGCACGCTAGGGTGCCACTTCATGCCAGCATTAAAGGGAAGCTGAAGCGGTTTTAAATATGAGAAAAAACACCCGAGCCTGGTTAATTAGACCTAAGCCATCATGAATATCGTATTCGTTTGGTCATTTTCTGCGCGGATTAACCGGAAAAGCGCCTTCAAAGTGGCGCCGAAGCCACGCCTCTCCGAAGCAGAGGGAAAGGGAAGAGAGGAGGAAGCCCGTCAGCCTTTGTCACAAAAGGACCGGCTGGGAAACCCCGCCGCGGCTATCCGCGCTTCCCTCGTAGGCTGCTCTACTGACTTTCCAAGCCGTTGTCGTTCTGCCGCCACATAGCGCTTGCTTTTATCCGTTGACCGGTCATGCTATTGGCTCAATCGCCTGACGTTTTGATTGTTCTCTTGTTTGTTCACGTATTTGCAGAATTCTCGTGGCACCGAACCAACTGACACGTGCTGTTGCACGATGCCGTACTCATGTGTAGCAGCCAGCTTTCACGAACAGCGCTCGTCGCAGTTGTTCTTCCTATCGACTTTTCCACTCAGACCCCGAGATTTTTAAGAGGGGGGAAGGGGGGTTGAGCCACCACACCGTTTTTTTTACTAAACGTGTTTCGGATGGCGCATATGAAAACTACGTACGTATGGGTTTGGGTCTGAAGAAGGCTTGCCTGAACCCGACGCTCTGCCGACCATCTTTGAAGTTAAGAAGGCAATTCAGCGCATTAAAAGTCACAAGCAAAGAGGAAACGTAACTAGGTAAAAAAGTTTAGGCCGACTGTTCTAGAAAAAAGCTATTACGTTATTAGAATTGTGCAGTATACTAGAAAAGCCGCGATCTTGTACCCAAATAACGGGTTTCCACTGGCTCTCTTGTGTTAACCGCCTTATATTAGTGTGTTAGCGTTGGTTTCTTATATTGGTGAAGTGACCATTTTTTCCAAACCGACTTTGGTCCGGGAAATATGGGAAACAAAAGAAAACAATCTTGGGTAGCCCAAGATTATTTTCTTTTGCTTTTAATCTATTCCACAACCCAGTCACTTGGGAGAGGAGGTCTTGCTCTAATAAGTGGTCATGCAATTCATACTGAGAATTCCACGGTGCAAACTGTTTTAGCATAAACGTTTTTTTTTTTTTTTTTTTTTTACAGTTCTTGATAAATTGAAGTCACCTATATTTTAAATGTAAACATAAATTTTATTAAATTTTCAGGTTCATATTCTCTTCAAGAGAGCTTTTTCGAACTACAAAGCATGCGACCTTCTGTTCTGAATTCTTTTTTTTACAAGTTACGCACTGTTTTCCGTATAAAGTTTGTGTCAAGCAATGGTTCTTTGTGGCGTAGAAACACGATCGGACGATGATAATGCTTGGTGGTGATCTAATGCGGTCAACAAATCTTGGTAGAAGTATGCGAATGCAGAGGCCCAGGAAGCTTTCACATATTCGACATCAAATTAAGGGCCGCCGGGCACACATCTCCGTTATTTCTAAAGCTATAATGGAGTAATAGTTTGTGGCAAACAAACTAAACGCAGCAGAGGGTACCGCTATCACAAGGATGGGGGGATCGGTGGCCGAGTGGTCTAGCGCACACCAGCTCGGAGCACGTGGAGCGAAAGCTCGCGCTGCAGAACCCAGGGATCCTGGGTTCAATCCCCACCCCTGCCCGTTTCGATCTGGATTAGCATCGTACCGGCGTGCGGTCGTGTATCACTACTGCGTGGTGCACGTTAAAGACCCCAGGCTAGCGGTTGTACTGCACTGGCTAAATTGCTCATCTACAGCGAGTGACTTGTCGCAACATTAAAAATGGCTGACCAACGACTCGCTGTATAAATATCCCCACAACCCCAATTATTATCACAAGGATGGACCTTCTGCGCAGTTATTCGCATCGTGCGCAAGGACATGGCGGTGACAGAACGGCGCCCCTGTCTCATCACCCGTCTCATCTCAAGGGAAGCTCTCCCGTCGCCCGAAGCCGATTATACCATCCCTTCAAACCACTTCAGTCTTGATGAACAATGCAACCTGCACGCTCACGTGTCCGGCAGCTGGCAAACACGAAGGCCGATGTGTGCAGAATTCTTGTCCTCTGACGTCCGTTTTGGGAAGGGTCACGCTAATCCGGCTTGACGCGTCCCGTCAATAGCACTTCGTTTATTGTAAACGTTTTACGTTACAATATGTAGCAGTCAGTACGCTCCTAAAGGTATGAAACCGGCAATGTCGCGTCCGCGCAAGCGGTTCCTCGTGTCTGCCTTTATTTCTGCGGGGGGTCATTTTTCTGCTTCGCCAAAGGCTGGAACCCGTACTTTGTCACGTTGAGGTCGTCTGGACACATTCCTTTTTCGGATCCACCGAAAGATTTCGAAAAATTAGAAGCCGAACCCGATTTACAAGAGCAGAAGGCTCGGCGCCGGGCTACTTCCGCGAGCGACGGAGCAAACGAGAATCGAGATGGTCCTTTTATGACGTAGTGGCGCGTCACGCGTGGCTTGCCAATGGCGTGCCGCTGCGGCGATCGCTTCTGATTTCTTCGCTTTTTTTCGCGTTTAGGGATTATTTTGGGTCAAACGGTTGCGATATTTGGACCCAGCAGGCACAAACACGTCAGAATCAACCATTAACTCATTTTTTTCGAAAAGCTCTTCAGCTTCCCTTTAAATGGTCGGGTCTCCCTGACGCCAGCGGAGGCTTGTGTACCTTTATTCTGGTTGCGTCTTGCGGACGCTACAGCGCCCCCTGACCGAACGAAACGGGCCTATATCATCTCACGTGGAATATACCACCGGCCAGCAACCTTTTACCGGATCGGTCTATAGAGCTGCGACCTTGTGGCCTGGAAAACTATCCTACTGATTTTGTGATTTCTATGTCTGAATAGAATGTCAGATTCTCCAATACAGGACAGTATCGGTGGACATTGCTTCAGTTCATGTGGGGCCAAGGAGAATAAAAAGATTTCTATCGTCCTTGCCCTCCTTGCCCCCACCCCCTGGCTGTCATCAGATTGATCTCACCCCTGAACACGTGATCGTACCAAATCCTGAGGCTTTTACGCAAAACTATGCGAGATTTGTATTATGATCGCTGTAAAAACATGATAAACTATTTTTCAATACTGTGAGCCTCAGAGATCAGTGTCTAGCTCTGATAAAAACCCAAAATACAGCACTGTGGCTGATGGCATCTAGCTGAGCCGTTGCGAAGCTGCCCGTGTTTTTGTCGTAAAAGCACATTTTGGAGTTAAAACAAACGAAGCATAGCTTATCTCGTCGGTACTGTTATTAAATATCAACAAGCAATTATCTGTGCGCGGTACTTCGTTAAATCTAGACATAAAACTCGAAGGTCACGTGTCTACTGGTCAAAAATGTGCAACATGGCGGCCGCCGGGTGGGGGTCACTTTCAGCTGCCAGTTTATCGCTCTAAGCCCCTATCTACCTTGGTGGCAAAGTGCCAGGATTAAAGACAAAACATACAGGACAGCACAGATACAAGCCCCACCGTTATATGTTGTTATGCACATTTTGTTTTGTTTCGGGGTTTCAGCGTGTTCACTACAATTAGTGATGGGACGCATCACCGGAGATTCGGATTCGGACAGATTCGGAAATTTCCAAACTTCCCGCGACGAATATTCGGCAGATTCAGAGATTCGGCAGATTCGTCGCTGGTTGCGGTGGGCAGCGTGAACCTTGTCGTAAACCTCGTGAATGTGGTCAGTTGTGTTTTTTTTTTAGGTACTGTTACTGCATATAACCAGATTTCGTCTTGTTTATTTAAACGCATGGTATGTACGGCACTGTCATTCTAAACCCTGGCACGCACCCAGAGGTCCAGCTGAGCTGATCGTTGTGGTTGACGTAGGCCTAACCAATGCACAGTCTCGGTTTCTGTGAGGTTTCGCGGTGATCGGTAAAATGTAGCGAAATGCTTTGCATTATACATAATGTGGCGCAACGCACAATAAATATATTCAGGCAAGGAAATGATTCGCCTCCTTTTTTAGAGCTGCGTGTGTCTGTACCTGTAAGGCACGAGAGCGAGATGAATGTTGCTCGTCCCAACTCCGACCGCGTACCGGCACCGGTGGCGTGTCCGTTCTCGGCAGCAAGTCGGCCGTGAAACGTTATATTTGATGAAAAAGAAACACAACACAGGGGTGTCCAACTCAACTTTATTGTTCGGAAACAAACACTGTAACTAAATCGGATATCATTAACCAGAAAGGTAGAAATGTGGTACGGCGCAAGGAGTTTTAGATTGTTTCCCGTCTTCCGATAACAATACCTCAGTGGACACACGTTGGAGATAATCGAATTGAACGTACTCCCTTTTGTGGTGTGTGCCACTATGACCGTAATTATGGGCACGAAATCTGTCGGTACAAAACAGCACGTATGGCATCGATCTCTTGCGGCGATGGAAACATGCGCTTGTATTTCCACGTGCACGAAGCATGCCTATTTTAGTTGTAATCCGGAACCGAAACCAATTTTTCCGTGATGTCTGGCTACCGTTTTCGACAAACATTCAAATATTATAAACAAAGCGGAACATTTCATTTATTACTATGTTATTATATTACAACATTATTTTGTGCACTTCGTAGAATTTAGTGAATTATAATATCACAAAAAGTTGGAAACATTCACCAATGTGATCTGGCAACCATGGCAACGCTCCGAATCTTTCCGAACTTTTCCGAATCGCTTGAGATTCGGCTACTCTTCCGAATCTTTCTGAATCTTCAGCTTCGGCTCCGAATCTCGATTCGGATAAAGATTCGTCCCATCACTAATTACAATAAGTATAACCTTCATACTTCATTCCTGTCTTTACATTTTGTTCATTTGTCTTCTTGTGTTTCAGAACACCTTCTGCAACAGTTCGTGGCTAGTGCCGCAAGCCTGTATGGTGATTCATTTATGTGTTTTAACGTCCACCAACTGCTACAACTTGGGAAGGCGGCACGGCAGATGGGCCCGCTGTGGGCACATTCAGCCTTTGTGTTTGAATCCGGCAATGGGAGCATCCTCAACCTTGTGACCGCAGCGAAAGGAGTACCACTACAAATTGTTGAGCGGACATTAATGGCTCAACAAGTGGATGCGATCGTAAATGCTGACAAGCTGCCGCAGAAACTTACGGAAATCGCCAAGCGACTTCTAGGGGAAAAAAAAAAGTCCAGAAGAGCACTTATGTTAGGGAGGTGTTGCTTCTTGGCACGGGCAAAGTTGTCGTTTCCACGTTGGCGGAGCAAGAGTGTTTTGTAAACATGTTCGGACAATCCTCGGGGACTGGCCAAGAGTATCTAAGAATGATATGCAAAGGTAATGTGTATCACAGTGTAAACTATGTGAGAGGTGTCAAATTTGACACAACAGTATTTTCTACAACAGAAGGCCTTTACTTTATTATTAACAAAATTGTCACCCTAACTATCGCAGACGAAGAGAAATGTGTCCTGTTATGCACAAAAGTAGTGCCCATTGAATCAACTTAGTTTCCTGGCCACATTAAAGAATGCTTTGTGTCACAGCTTCTGACACCTTCTGTGATTGATCCAGATGACATTGAGGGCTGCTGCCTGTTTATGGACTTCAGCTTTGTGAATTGCATGTACATTGCAGACCTCCCGAATTACATCGAAAGGGACTAATGATGTCTTCGAAACTTTCAAATGGGGCAACAAGTTTAAACTCATATTTACCAGGTCCACTGCTGACTTATAGATCTCTACTCGACGGTTCACCTCTACTCCTGAGAGGACGAGGAGACGGGAGGAGAGACTTCTTCACCCACAGCGTTGTTTAAACAGGACTGTGGAAAACAACACCCTGGATTTAGAAGTATTTATTCCTTCTTCCTGCTGCCCTCACAGCAGTCGAGGCAAACCATAAGTCGAGCTAGCTAACTGAGTGGTGAACCTGGAGGATAGCAGTGCAACCTGTTGGTCTTTTTCAGCTTCCGAAGACCATCTTTGTGCTTCTTACGAAAGTTTAATTGTTTTGGGCAACTGTAAAGCTGGGTAAACTGAAGCATTTCTTTTTGTGTCGGAAAGCAAAGCAAACTTGTGAGCGTTTCATTACACAGCCTGAGATTGACAACTGGTTTTGAGATTTGGCGACACTGGTTCATGCTGTAGATGAGAAATTAAGCCAGTGCTGTATGGCTGCTAGTCAGGGGTATTTAACATGCGTCACACAGCTACCAGTGATATCAAGAACATGTGCCAGTACAATGCTCATGTAGATCGAAATGGGCCATTATCCTTGGAGTTTGTGGGTGACAGCATTTGCTTGGAAAGAATGATGCAGAAAGAAAGGACAAACCAGAAACATCCTCTCTGAGTTTTTGACATGACCTCTTTGACCCTCTCTATTCTTTACCTACACTTATATAGTTCTTTTTGTCAATAAAAATTTTTTTTGGTGGATGCTTTGCAACAGGATTCTCTATTTACCTGAAATGGAGAGCGTGCTGGTAAGGATAATATAAATGAAGGGAGAAACAAAACACAAGGACGGACAAGACGATTTCCCTACTGGCAACAGACGTTTAATGACAACTCCGACGACCTTTCTTTCCATCATTTATATTCGGAATGTCTTACTTTCAGCATTCAGTGCACATTAATCTTGCAAACTTTGAAGCCCACAATTACTTTGTGCATATAAACATCTCACCGGGTGCCTTCCGTAATGATCTCACACACAAATAGAATGAAAAAGCTATCTTGTGAAAATCTCATATGAAAACTGCTCACCGTAAAATGCTATCAGAGATAGTTAACTGCAGAACTATCCGATACACTACTAAGTTTGGCAGCATTCTGATGAAGCTCGTCTGAACTTGGGGGTGTATTCACTTTTATGCATCCAAAGCACATGTGCATAGTTGCGATATACATTTGTGTGCAAAGCTTTTGTCAGACTGTCCAGCATTGGTTGAAATAGATGTCTGCATACTTATGAATTAAGGGTGAAAAGCATGTTCAGTGGTATCTTAATTTTCGGTTCTTTTCCTGTGTCTGTTTGGGGGATCGACGACACCTTCCAAAGCTTTTACGGCTGTGTTGGATAAACAGGCTTTTCTTAAGTCCAAGCTTGTACAGGCACAACCCTTCTATGGTTGCGAGCAGTCGGGGCATATGGAAACTCACAAATGCCGACAATAGTGCAAAATTCCACAAAAGCAATGATACAGAAACAACCATTTATACACATGAATTGAAGAAAAACGCCTGTGAATTGTATTCTCAACAAGATTCAAATGCATAAAAACACGTTCATAGTCCGTAATTGTGTGTCTAAATAGTGCAAGGAAAATAAAATGTAATGATGATGATGGCAAATTGCAGCAATTGGTTGCTGCGTGTAAACGCGGGCGGCCCGTGTTGCTGGTGTTGCGCCGTCAAGTTTCTGGGCGAAATTGCCCCATCTGAAGCGGGCCTGAGTGGCATGAGGGGCGTGAGGGGTATGAGTGCGTGAGGGCCATGAGGGCGGTATGGGGCGTGAGGGCGGTGAATCCGTGAGGGGCGGTGAGGGCGGTGAGGGGCGTGATGGCCATGAGTGCGTGAGGGCGGTGATGGCCGTGAGGTTCAGTGAGGGAGAGTGAAGGGCTGAAAGTGAGTGTGACTGTGAGGATGAAGGTGAGTGAGGGGCTGAAGGTGAGTATAGCTGTGAGAGTGAGTGAGGGGCTTAGGTGAGTGTGGCTGTGAGGGTGAGGGTGAATGAGGGCGACATAAAGTGCCGACCTCTGCTTGGGACACCCGGTAGAAAGACACCGAAAAGCAACTGATAATATTTGCTCACTAGAGACCACGAAAGGGAGTGGAAACATTTATTTTGATATATATTGCCGCTTAATTAAGCAGATAATGTCCGATATAGTTAGCTGAAAAATAAAAATATGCAGTCCGACCTCCAGGTCAAGTCATGCGTACCCGACTGTAACATCAGCACTTTGTCAAAATTCATGATGCTACTAATCACCAAGCTTCATGGGCGTACCAACCGGGGGGGGGGGGGGCAATGGGGCGCTTGCCCCACCAGTTCTCAGAGTGGGAGGGGGGGGGGGGGCAAGGCATGTGTTTTGCCCGCCCCTGAAACAGCCGCTAGTGCAGAGGGCCAACACTGGCCGGCGGCGCCCAAGGGAAGGGCACCGCCCCCCAACCCTGTGGGCGGCGGCGGCGTCGGCGGCGGGGGGGGGGGGGGGTATGGTTTGCCTCCCCACTCAAAAACAAGTTGGTACGCCACTGCCAAGCTTTACTAATTTTGTTGTCAATGTCCTGTCGTACATCGACACGTACCTATTTATTGCACATACGATTTTCCTTCGAAGCCAGCGGTGTTCGCAGCCTCGCCCGTGTAGCCAGGAGGCGAGCGCAGCCGTGTGCTGGTGTGGTTCCCGCCGGCAGCAACAATTCACGCCTTGGCCGATCCTGGCAACTCAGCCCGACCAGCAGAAAGAAGAATGAGCGTTGTGTTCGTTGATAACCACGATCACCAGGGCTACGCACCCTACACGTCGGGCCGGGCAGAAGGAAGCGACGTCGGCACTACCTCGGACTACTCTGACCGCCGGCCTCGGATGCAGCCGCCCAGCGAGACGCGGCTTATTAGCCGCTTAGTGGCGTCATGAATGGCACGGCGATATGCGATATCGCCAAGCCGAAGACGGAGCCAACCGGAACGGAGGAGCCGACGGAGCCACGAAAAAAGCCGAGTTGACCGAGTACGAGCCACGAGTATGGCCCACGGTATGAGAATGGCCCGTTCACCGCTGCCGACCGGTGATGCGGTTTCTTCGGATTGATGTCACGGTCGGTTTGTTGCCGTGCCGTGCACGTTGGCTTTGCTGTGCGGTACGGCTGGTGGGGCTGTCGGGTACGTGTGATGCACATTATTCGAGACAGTCGCCCCAAGACGTCGCCGTGAAGAGTTGACCGAGGAATTCGTGTGAGCTCAACGTCAGTTCCGTTACGACATGTATGGTATAAGTAACGATACCGGTGAGAAATGATGGACGTTTTCTTTGAATATGGCGGTCGCCTTTCTGCATGTATGATTTGGCGATACCAGTGGTCCTGTGATGGAAGCGTTGGTTGGAAAGATGGCGGTCGCCTACGTCATCGGACGCAAAATCATAGCAGCCACACCGAACCATATCGGCAAGCAAACTGGCTGCGAGTATAGTCAGACGTGGAGCCATAGCGGTGCCGGGATCTCCAGTTATGTAAAACGCCAAACCAAACCAGCTGCATACATAATTACACGAAATTAAGTTAATGTCATACCAGAACTGTACAAGCAGCAGATAGGTTTCTTGTACGTTTTTCCAATAGGGAGGTGCACCCGCAGCACAAATCTGGGTTGTGCTGATCCTCTACGCACAAGCTAGGAATTCCTGAATGGCAAGAGTGGGAGTTTGGCCTGACAGCTCAAATGACGCCTTTGTTCAGTATTGAATTTATAATTATCATCTTTTGAGCAAAGTTCAGCTTTGCTGCATGCAATTCTTCTAGAAATAAATACTTGCTACTGAATTTAACCCTTCACTACATTTCGCCACTGCTATTAGTGCTCCTCAAGAACCTCGGACAAGAGCCTATTTGTGTGCAAACATCATGCTTGTTTCAAACCAATGCTGATGTAGAGACTCGCTGACATCCAGCATTCCAATGCAACGCTGCATGTCTGCGAGTCTCTCCCGAAGAATGCTAGCGCGGAAGGAACCATACAGTCGTATCGTATTAGGGGACATGCTATAGGGTGTCCTTTGTATTGTAATTGTAATGATGAGTCGGCTTATTAAAGGGAAGTGCAAGACTTCTTTCAGAAAACTAGATGGAGGTTGATTCTAGTGTAGTTTTATCCCGTGAATCTGAATATCACGTTCGTTTTCTCGAAAGAAATAACAAAACGTGAGAAAACACAAAAACAACCGACCAGTAGTGGCGCCGTAAGGGGATTTTTCGGCTGCCAAGCATGTGTCACTTGAGGGCCGCGCGTCCAATTGCAAGCTTTCTAGGTGTACTCTCCCGTACTGGCACCAGTTGTGAAGTCTTTTTTTTTCCCCTTTTTAAAAATAGCGTGTGCATGCATAGCTTTGATTGGCGCTGAAGATGCGTTAGCAGAGATTTCTAAAGCTCCTTTTGTGATGTCACTCTCCGGGAAAGAGTGCCTCCAGTGATACTTAATAAATTATTCTATGCAGCCTCGATTCACGAAATTACCAAATAATTTTGATATTTGAGATTCTGGAGGTCAAATGAAGAAGAATTAAATGTGTTTTCTCAAATACAAAACCACTCTAGCTTCCCTTTAAGTATAATATGTTCCTTAAATGTTTAATTAGTGAAAATCGACCCATAATTTCAATTAGAAAGTTGCTAAGCATCATCGAAAAACACTAAATCAACCCTTTTCATGAATATATAAGACGGGAGGAGGATTTTACGGCATTCTAAAAAAAGGCTTAATTTGGACACATTTCCAGATTTCGGTTTCTAATCACGCGCATCTTTGCACCTGCGATACTGCTGACCAGTGGCTGCAATGCGAAGCCACCTCCTCGCCTCCCTCGTAGAATGGAGGGAAGCAGGGTGCACGTGTGTTGCGCGACTAAACCCCTGGGAAACAGGACCGTGGGTGCAGAGATGCGCTCCGATAAGAAACCGAAACCTAGAAACGGATCCAAATAAAGCGTTTTTACAGAACGCGTAAAATGCTCCCCCTGCGTTATATCCTTCTAAAAAGAGTTGATTTAGTGGTTTTCGATGACTCTCAGCAAGTTTCTAATTGAAACCTTGTGTTCGTTTTCAGTAATTAAAAAGTTAATTAACAAATTGTATTTAATTATCCGACTGATTGTTACGATTAGGCCCCTACACTACGTATACCAGCCAAAATTCGATACCACCATGGTGGTATCGCCTTTTACCTGTTATACAGGGCGATTTTTTTAAGCTTTACATATTTGTTTAAAAAGATCGTGAAAGCTACAAACCACAGAATTGTAGCTTTCACGATCTTTTTAAACAAATATGTAAAGCTTAAAAAAATCGCCCTGTATAACAGGTAAAAGGCGATACCACCATGGTGAAGCCATATGGTTCCACCATGGTGGTATCGCATTTTGGCTGGTATAGGATGTCCCATATTACGTTATGCTTCTATGGTTTCGTGCGCCTCCATGGTTCCGTGCACCTATATGGTTCCGACATATTCCACTCTGCTGGTATAGGATGTCCCATAATACGACACGCTTGTATGGTTCCGGCCGTTCCGCATAATCCACTATTGTGGAGCCGCCTTTTCGCTGGTATAGGATGTCCCATATTACGGTTATGCTTGTATGAGCCTTTTTCCATCTTCTTTCCGTCATCAAGATTTTCCAACAGTGTATGACTTGTCATCATCATCATGAAATTTTATTTTTCTTGCACTATTTAGATGCATACTTATATAAAAAACATGTTTTTATATCTTTAAATTGTGCTGAGAATACTAAATCATCTTTTTGAAACGGTTTATTTCCAAAAACGATCCATTTCAAACCAGAACTAAGTTTTCAGTTGTCATCATATCTCATTCCTGATTGGCTGCTGCCGCTTCAAACGTCTCCGAATTGTCCGAGTTGCTCGTCCGCTTCGAGCCGAACCCGATCTCAGCAATTCGTGTCGATCTAGGGAAAGCTAGGAAACAACCCGCCAGCAACCCCGAAATTGCTGGAAAAGTTGCCCCGTCTGAAGCGGGCCTAAGACACCCTATTGTCTGGTACAAAGACCATTTAGGAACGTTCGGGTGTTTAAACATTGTAATAACCTTTTTGCAAAAAAACAACAACAACAACAGAAAAACACATTTCAGAGGGAAAAGTTAAGGAAAGGGAATGTACCATTATTTTCAGTGAAGTTCTGTGACAAGACTCGGGACTCGAGCACGAATGCAGTTATCATTGGTGTGACCCCATGAGACTGTCTTGCTGCCTTTGCTGGGGTTTATCTGACTGAAGTACCTGTACGAAAAGTAGAAGAAACGTATGTGCATAACACACATTATTCACACGAAAATTTGTCAACATCCAAAATGACCCATGGAGAAAATTATGCGAGGAATTTTTCGGCCACGTTGGCCGAGTCGCCTCTCGTGGCCAATGTTTCATTGCAACTTTAACTGTAGTGAACAGTTATAGGGTATAATACAAACATAGCGCAGTTTGATACGAAACTACAACACACAAAACAGCACTCTAATACAGTAAATTGAAGTACCTGTGAAGAAATTCCAGGGTTTCATGGTGCCTCCTTCAGATACCTGATGTTGAACATGAAATATGTTCACCATGGAATGAGCAAACAGTGACTAATTAGTCTCAAGCACCAGCGACATGTCGACAAGGAGTGCAATATGTAGAAAAGGTCGTCTAGAAGTGTGCAGCCAAGATCAAAAAGCAATATATAACGATGTCAGAATAAGATAACCCAAAAAAGACTCGATGTAGTCATCTACAATCTAGGCACAGTGATGAGTCGACCGACGTAGAGCCGCGCCCTATTGGAAAATCCTGTTGGCGGAAAGATGATGGAAAAACCTCATGCAAGCGTAACCGTAATATGGGACATCCTATACCAGTGGAGTGGAATATTGCGGAACCAGGAAGGCGGACGGAAACAATACAAGCATAACATAATATGGGACATCCTATAACAGCATGATATAGCCATGTGGTTTCACCCAGCTGGTATCGCCTTTTCACTGTTATACTGGGCGATTTTTTTAAGCTTTACATATTTGTTTAAAAATGTCGTGAAAGCTACACTTCTGTGGTTTGTGCAGGTTAGTTATACGGCCAGGGGTACGGAGTATAGGGGCCTAATCGTAACGATCAGTCGGATCATTAAATACAATTTGTTAATTAACTTTTTAATTACTGAAAACGAACACATGGTTTCAATTAGAAACTTGATGAGAGTCATCGAAAACCACTAAATCTACTCTTTTGAAAATGATATAACGCACGGGTAGCATTTTACGCGTTCTGTAAAAACGCTTTATTTGGATGCGTTTCAAGGTTTCGGTTTCTTATCGGAGCGCATCTCTGCGCCCACGGTCTTTTTCCCCAGGTGTTTAGTCGCGCAACACACGTGCGCCCTGCTTTCCTCCATTCTACGAGGGAGGCGAGGAGGTGGCTTCGCACTGCAGCCACTGGTCAGCAGAATCGCAGGTATAAAGATGCGCTCTGATAAAAAACAGAAGTCTGGAAACGCGTCCAAATTAAGCCTTTTTTTTAAAACGCCGTAAAATGCTGGTTCCGTCTTATATATTCACGAAAAGGGTTGATTTAGTGTTTTTCGATGATGCTTAGCAACGTTCTGATTAGAATTATGGGTGTTTTTTCACAAATTAAAAATTTAAGGAACATATTATACTTAAAGGGAAGGTAGAGTGGTTTTGTATTTGAGGAAACACATTTAAATCTTCTACATTTGACCTCCATAATCTCAAATATCAAAATTATTTGGTAATTTGGTGAATCGAAGCTGCATAGAATCATTTTTAAAGTATCACTGGAGGCACTCTTTTCCGGAGAGTGACGTCACAAAAGGAGCTTTCGAAATCTCTGCTCAAGCATCTTCAGCGCCAATCAAAGCTATGCATGCACACGCTATTTTTAAAAAGGGGAAAAAAAAAGACTTCACAACTGGTGCCAGTACGGGAGAGTACACCTAGAAAGCTTGCAATTGGACGCGCGGCCCTCAAGCGACACATGCTTGGCAGCTGAAAAATCCCCTTACGACGTCACTACTGGTCGGATGTTTTTTGTGTGTTATCTCGTTTAGTTATATCTTTGAAAAGACTGAACGTGATATTCAGATTCACGGGATAAAACTACACTAGAATCAACCTCCATCTATTTTTCTGAAAGAAGTCTGGCACTTCTCTTTAATAAGCAGACTCAGGTGGGCATGGAGGCTCTGCAGCCATGAAGTTGCTCATGTTTTTCGTCCTCCCGCAGTTCCTGAGCGTGTCGGCGCGTGGGTCCCCAACTAACTGGAGTCACGATGACGGCGCGGTTTTCTTCCGGCATCCGGACGACAATCTTCATCCTGCCAATTACTGTTCGACAGCAACGTCCTGTCCTGGTATCAAGTTCATCGAGAACATCGTTCACACCACGTCATCAGCAGGGACATCGACAGCGGCAGCTATAAAGAAGCTCCCCTTGCGACAGCGCGCCAGTGGGCATGGAGGCTCCTGCAGCCATGAAGTTGCTCATGTTTTTCGTCCTCCCGCAGGTTAGTAAACAAAACCCTTGCCATTGTTTTAAATCAGACAATGTTTGCCTTGTTATGCTTCCATGCCCCGAAGCTTGTATTGAGTCTTTTAGAGTTCTGCTGCTGTTGTTGTCTGGTGATGTTGAGCGGAACCCAGGTCCCATGTCAAAACAACAAGAAGAACAATTACTTAGCTTACAAGAAACAGTCGATAAACTTAAAAACAGTCATGCTATGCTTCAACAAGAAGTAAACCGTATAAAAGAAAAACAAAAACAAAGTGAACAGACAGTTTCAACACTTGAAGAGCGACTTAACAAACTCGCGAGTGAACTCGGCGCACTAAAGCAGAAGGATACTAGTAGCGCCGCGACTACTGAAACCCAGCTTACTGCAGCGTTAAACGAACTATCTCAGCTAAAAACACGTTGCGATGATGCAGAAGGCAGATCCCGTCGCTGTAATCTTTTATTTTTTGGCATCACCGACGCAGACAAGGAAACGTGGGCTCAGTCAGAGTGCTTGGTCACTAACTTGTGCTCCAAAAACCTAAACGTGCAAGTTGAATCATCTAGGATTGAAAGGGCGCATCGCCTAGGAGCATTCGACCCTCAGAAATGTCGCCCAATAATAGTAAAGTTTTCTTCGTTTAAAGATAAAGATAGCGTTCTTTCATCAGCCCACAAGCTTAAAGGAACTCGCGTAGCCATCAGCGAAGACTTCCCAATTTCTGTCCGGCTCGCACGCCGTCACCTTCTTGATTTTGCAAGGCCAAAAGGCACCCCCTACAGACTGCGTCATGATAAACTTTTTTATAAATGATAAGTGCTACGTATTCGATGCCGCTCTTGGCGCCGTTAAAGAAAAAGACACATAGCCACGCCAGCGCTTCTTCTCGTCGCCCTCTAGGAGTCGACCGGCAAAGCACCATGTTATCACTAACAAATCTTCAAGTCATTCTATCCTATTTACTAACATTAGAAGCCTAATACCAAAGAGAGACGAAATAATTTCAGTAATTGAAGCGTGTAATGCCGCTTTTGTTGTACTTACAGAGACGTGGCTAAGCCCTGATATATCTGACGTTGAGCTATTTCCCTCGCACCTAAACTTTCGAGTGTATAGGTCTGATAGAAAAACTAGAAAAGGAGGAGGCGTACTTTTGGCCATAAAAGACCATATACCATCTCGGCTAATACCGCTTACCACTGACCTAGAAGTTGTTTGGGTGTATCTTTGCACAACGCCTTCCGTAATAATGTGTGTGTGTTTCAGGCCGCCGGATAATAAGAGAGATTTTGTTATTGAACTGTATAAATGCCTTTCTGAACTCGCATGTAAATATCCTAACGCTTTAGTTACCCTTTTTGGTGATTTCAATTACCCAAATATTGACTGGTCTACTATTTGTTCTAGCTGTGCATTTTCCCAAGAGTTTGTTGACCTTTGTTTAGATTTTAGCCTATCTAATGTTATCACTCAACCGAATAGAATTACCAATCGCTGCAGCAACGTACTCGACCTATGTTTAAGCAATGACCTTTCACTCTTCAGCAACGTCACATAATTACCCAGCATTAGCGACCATCTCGTAATTGAGCTAACATTCTCCATCACTACTCCTAAGAAATCACGTTATTGCAAATTCATTCACGATTACGCGAGAGCCGACTACGCATCTATCAACACCAACCTCGAAGAATTTTATCACATATTCTCAGTTAACTTCGCAGAAAGGACGGTCAATGAAAACTGGATTCTTTTCAAAGATAGACTAACATCCCTAATCAAACGTTTCGTTCCACTCACTCGAATTATATCCGATAACACTAACCCTTGGTACGATAAAACAGTTCATTGTCACTCCAACAGGAAAAAAAGAGCTTATACGAGGGCAAAGGCTCTTAACACTAACGCATCTTGGAACGCCTATCACGAATGCGCTAGGGCCTACAAATCCGCGATTCATGGTGCCAAATCCAAATTTTATACTCATGACCTCCCCATCATTTTAACCAATAAACCTAAAAAGTTTTGGAAAGTAATTAACCCAGCACTCTCTCTTCCATTACAATTCGTTGACCAGTACGGCCTTCCACTTTCTGACGAACATAGTGCTCTTGAAACTAACAACTTTTTTAGCTCGATCTTTACCAACGAAGACTTGTCAAGTATGCCCAACGTCTGCCAACCCCTTCATCCTCCTATGAATCCTATCATGATCGACCGCTCTGGTTTACTAAAGGCCATTGATCAGCTGAAGGAGTCTTCTAGCTCTGGCGACGACCAAATAAACTCCAAAATATTAATAAATACTAAACACGTCTCTTCAACTTTCCTCTGCGACATTTTCTCGCAGTCTCTTCAACTTTCTGAAATTCCATGCGATTGGAAATTCGCTAACGTCATCCCCGTTTACAAAGCAGGTGATCACCAACTAATCAACAACTATCGCCCCATCTCGCTCACCAGTGTGTCGTCTAAACTCTTAGAGCATATACTCTATTCTAACATAATAAACTTTCTAGACTCCCACAACCTTCTTTTCGAGCATCAGCACGGCTTTCGCAAGTCATACTCATGCGAAACGCAGCTAACAGCTTTTCTTACTGACGTTTACTCAAACTTTGATTCTAATAAGCAAACTGACGCCATATTTATTGATTTCTCCAAGGCATTTGACAGGGTCCCTCATCAGCGTCTCTTACTGAAACTTAGAAATAATTATATCCATCCCTCAGTCGTCAAATGGATCTCCGAATTCCTCACAAATCGCACCCAGTACTCATCTATTAACAACACCAAATCTACCACCTGCACTGTAACCTCCGGCGTCCCCCAGGGAACCGTTCTTGGCCCCCTTCTATTTTTAATATACATTAATGATCTCTACCTCAACATCTCTTCTTCAATACGTCTGTTCGCCGACGACTGTGTAATTTATAGACCTATTAATTCAAACCACGATAATCAAATTTTGCAGAATGACCTCGCACTTATAACTCAGTGGTTTCACAAATGGCAAATGACTTTAAACTTTAATAAATGTAAATCTCTATCATTCACCCGCAGTTCACATGTTTCATCCTTTTCTTATCACCTTTCCACTATCCCAGTAGCTACCTGTTCCTCATATAAATACCTAGGCGTTCACCGGACCTCTGATCTGTCATGGACTACCCACATAAATGCTGTCACTGCCGATGCTAACCGTACTCTCGGATTTCTTCGCCGTAACCTCAGACTAGCTACACCTTCAGTTAAACTACTAGCTTATACAGCCTTGGTCAGATCTAATCTTGAATTTGCTTCATCCATATGGTAACCATGGCAATCATATCTAACTAACAACCTTGAATCCGTTCAAAACAGAGGTCTTCGTTTTATTTACTCTGACTATTCCCCATACACTAGCATATCAGGATTACGCAAAACAGCTAACCTTGACTTACTTTCTTTACGTCGAAGGGTGTCACGTCTCACTCTTCTTCACAAAATCTTTTACCACAACAACCATCTAAAAGATTCTCTTCTATCACCTCCCTACCGTATTTTCCCTCGTTTTGACCACTCATGTAAACTGTGCTCAATTACTTCGTCATCTGTCTCTTATAAAATGTCGAGTCTACCATCTGCTATTGACGATTGGAACTCATTACCTGACGTCATTGTAAACATGACTGACACTAACAAGTTTGCTGCAGCCGTTAACCTCTTTCTTTCTGAAATACAAGTATAGGTTACAGCGTGTTTTTTATTAACCATTTTTGTTGATGTTTTTATTGTGTTCACTCCCTCGTATAATGCCCCCTGGGGCCCTCAAGGAAAATAAATGATGATGATGATGATCATCATTACAATTAGCCCTTTATACCATGCCCCCTGACCATAACTCACGTGCACAGACCGCGTAAGTGTAGCTTTTACGATTTTTTTTCAACAAATTTGTAAAGAATACAAAGAACACCCTATAGCATGTCCCCTAATACGATACGACTGTATGGTTCCTTCCCCACTTGCATCCTTACGGAGAGACTCGCAGACATCCAGCGCTCCATTGGAATGCTAGATGTCAGCGAGTTTCTACATCAGCGATTGGTTTGAAACAAGCATGATATTTGCACACAAATAAGCTCTTGTCCGAGGTCCTCGAGGAGCACTAATAGCAGTGGCGAAATGTAGTGACGTGGTAAAGCAAGCATTTATTTCTAGAAGAATTGCAGTGCTGCAAAGCTTAACATTTGCTCAAAAGATGATAATTAAAAATTCAATACCGAACACAGGTGTCCCTTGAGCTGTCAGGCCAAACTCCCACTCTTGCCACTCAGGAGTTCCTAACTTGTGCGTAGAGGATCAGCACAGCCCAGATTTGTGCTGCGAGCGCACCTGCAATATAAAAATTGAATAAACATGAGGTGAAAAATAAAAGACGTTTACAATTCTCTGTAATGCGAAATTAGAGCGCAGATCTTGAGGAGGAGGATGGGAGGGTATGCTACTCCTCCCCTCCCCTACTCCTCTTCTGCTCCCGTCCATTTAGCAAGAAATTTCCCTAAATTTAACAGGAAAAGTTTCTCACTAAATTTATCAGGTAAATTGATGTCACGTGACCTAAGCACCAATTCAGTTTTCCCACTAAATGTAGCGGGGAAAATGACGTTGCATGACTTTGTGTCACGTCAGCCAGAAACACAGTTTCTCCACTAGATTTAGCTGAAAAATTAATGTCAAATGACCTGTACATTAATTAAATTTCCTGCCAAGTTTAGCGGGGCAGTTATGCCGATGGTGGCGCCGCGAAACGGGCACCTAAGAGCTGCGCACTAAAAAACTAAATGCCTCACATGAAATAAAGTGATAATTAGAGATAAGAAAAAGAAAAGAGAATCTAAGATTCCGCTTTAATATCATTCCTTTTGTCCGTTCTCAAAAATTTTGATTTCAAGAAATGTATATCTCTTTATTCATACCCAGAGAACCCCCCCCCCCCAGTTTCAGTATGAATGCAATAAATCAGTGCAGACTAGACCTTGTAAACCGTAATGCACATGAAAATGAATGTTTGCCACATAGTCATGTACGAGTCGGTAGCTCAGATCTCTAAATACATTTGTAGTGAGGAACATTCTTGAATAAAGCTTCCTGGCTTTGAATCTGACGGTCTAAACATCCATAAGGACCACTGTAGGCCACTGACTTTTTTGTGACATATCAGAAATGGCGCAGCACTGTCATCCTTGCATACCTAACAAAAGTTAGCATTTTTTTAGCATGGCATGAGCTATTCTGATACCAATACAGTCCTCTTTCACAAAATTTCGTCTAAAGAGCTCTTTCTTGGTTCTTAACTCACATGACAGATTCGGTAGCTTGAATTCTCATTCGGCATCAACACTTCTATATATTGATGTAATAGTGAAAGACAAGCTGTATGGGCTTGAGTGCGGTTCGACAAGCAAAGATGTGTAGAAAAGTACTGTCGAAAACTCAAATGTCAAAATAAAAATATTAGGTGAATGTGGATACAATTATGATATGGTCATAAATACAGTTAGCACATCCAATATGAAGAATACGTGTTAGTCATACATTCAAAGAAACCTGTTGCATCTATATTCATGCAAATTACTTCGGAGAACCAAGCGCTACAGTTTCGAGAGGGAGTTCGGTGAATGATTCTATCGAAAATGAATGTAGACGGAAAAAGCAGTTTGATCTGCGACAATGAGCGTTACATAAGCAGCTGACATGCCATTGTTACTGTTACAGTGTCGACTGTTTCAAACTGTCAGCCGCGTCATTCGGTGAGTTTCCTCCGTACATTACACGGTTTGGCTTCTCGAATGCTTTGCGAGAAAGCTGATGAAGTGAAAATATCTACCGTAGTTCTAGAAAAACTATTTCCAGAATCTTATCTCAGCATTGTAAAGAATATAAAAAGTTTCTAGAGACAAGCTTAGTGCAAGGGTTCAATAAAATAGTTTGTTTTGCGAAACCATCTTGCCGTAGTAAACATATAAAGTTCCCCTAGGTAGAGCTAGTCATAACAGATGATTGTGCTTACTGCACCACATAAAAATTTAATTTGCGACCTACAATATTTAATGACTCAACCAACTCTGAATAAGTGGAACACTTGACATTAAAGATTGGTCTCACCATGACTCTCTGCGAACATCCACATAATAATTTCCATGAACCTTTGTATTTCAAGAAAACATTTGGTGCGTGCTGTTTAAAACACATTTTAATACTGTAGTGTTCCACAACTTTAGCAGTTTTCACTTCATTATGAAGAGCAATTACACATATGTGAACCTTGAATATAGACCTGCACTGAATTGTTTTCTTAAGTTGAACGTGCTATACTCGGTTCACTATATAAATCTTTGCAAAGCTGATAATATGCAAGTTCCTGTTTTTTTTTTATATTTTACATCTCCCAACTGCTGGGCGCAATCGGTAACATAAGATTGATGACACCAACGTAACACAGTGATTATTTAAAAAAATTTGTTTGGGTATAGCACGAGCGAAGCTATCTGCGGGAAGTTATTTTTGTGAGACCGTCAAACTTGCATCAGCGGGCTTTTAGGTTCACATGTTAATCATGTCTGCAGACATGATTAACATGTGAACCTAAAAGCCAAGAATCTAAATCTTGGGTTGGATGGACATGTGAACATGTCCATCCAACCCAATATTTGAATATGTCTTTTGCATTTTAGGCTTATTAGTGCTTTTGCTGTTTCACTCGAGGAACAGGTAAAAAGAATGCATATTTCGAGTGGCATACCTAACACCTGGTGGCACGAGGACTCCCCTGTTGTGACGCTAATCATGTCACAGGCAGGGAGATACTGCGCTGTTCTTGTAGCTGGGATTACCTCCCCCCCGGGTCCTGGCCAGACGACAGAAGAAGATTGAGTCCTAGCTTGTGGCCACTAGGATCTCCAGACTTTGAGGGACCCAGGTAGCTGAAAATATAAACAAATCACAATCAAGTACTTGGCAGAGATACATTACAATGAATGTCATATTCTTTCGTGATCAGCACATAGATCCTTTTATTTCTATACTTTGTACTTGTACTTACAAAAAAACTGCTCCTTTACAACCACAGTCATAGTCTCCCCCGAGGTCAAGGCCATGTAGGCCTTGAAATGATGGGGACCTAATTAAGGTAAATGATTTAACGCATTCGTTTAACCCTCTTTCGCCCCAACTTGAAAGATTTCTTTCGAATATTCACATTCAATTGTAAAGACTACAAAAAAAAACTACTACAGGAGAGTTTGGCAGTGGGGTGTGGCGACGAAGGCGCTAGAGAGGCGGAAAGGGAGGAGAGCGCCGAAGGAGCGAGAGAGAAAGAAGGCAGCAAAAAGGAGACGACCGCCATTTTGACGCAACGCTGTCGGCGCGGAGCACTGTTGAGGCTACGCGTTGTCCGCTACGGACTTATTTCTTTTTCGCCTCACTCAAAGTTTGCGTTCGAACGTGGAAGAACCAATTCGTTAGCTTTTAAAGCCACCAAGGAATAACATTATATCATTTTGTTGCGAGAGCCTGCCAAATAAAAGTAGAGGACCGAAATGTGCATGTCGATCTCATGCATTCCGCCGGGCGAATGAATGAAAATAGCTGCCCTTCCCCCTCAGCTGGCAACAGTCGAGAGTTCACGCGCATGTGCTCACACCTCTCTCTCTGCGCCGCGGGCTAATTAGCTCACTGGGGAGTGGGACGTTACGGCGGTGAGATCATAGACTGGCCAAACTCTGCCGATATATGGCTCTGCTGGAATGGAAATATTTTTTTACCCTCGTGCTCAACGAGTGTCGACTGGGGATATCAGTTCATACGCTAACTGAGAATGAGGGTAGAGTGTAGCAGCAGAGGGCAGGCGTCTGCATTGAAAGATTTTAGTTGCCGCACCAAGAGGCTAACCGATAAAAATGGGTACTACTCTGAGCAAAATGCCAAAAAAGCGCCGATCTCGACTTAGCACTAACAGCAGTACACACTATCTATTATACTGACGAAAGGGTACTCAAACTAAATATTCTTCCCGGTTTGCTTTTTAGGAAAATCTCTAAATTTACAAGAACTATTAAGACAACTGCTAAAAAAAAGCAATGGCAAAATCAACAATTGAATTTGCCTGCTCTCCAGTAGCACATCTATGGCAGGCAGACCTGCAGAATGAGCAAGCAGTCTAAAAAAGCAAGGTATGTCCTATGTATCTTTTTTTTTCGTGCTGCAGAGCAAGTGCTGAAAGGAGGTTTCATGGCATCCATTTTTCACAACAAAATTTCTTGCAGTCAGTTGAGAACAAGTTTGAGCAGTGAACTTGTCCTTGCCACTGGCATAACGTTCTTGTGTTGCCCGTGGAGACTCAAATAAATTTGTAAATAAAAACAAGGAAGACCAACTTTCATAGCGTCTTTTCGTGTGCTTAACCAATGTTGAGGCAAATCGGTGACAATGAAAAGAAAACGCCCGAGTACCATGAAGGGAAAGACAGAAAGGATGCATTCCTACAAAAGAAAAATTTAGAACTACCACGGGCAGGAAAGTCTGGTGAGGCTCTCGGAGTGACTCCCTGCAATGGGCCTGCAAAGACCACAGAACAAGATCGGTCAGAGCTTGCAGTCATAAGGTGCTTTATACGATGAAGTTCCAGAAGCAGCTGCAATTGGTAGCGAAGTGCCTTTCATTTCTATGCAGAACGTAGAGTTTAATATATAGCATGCATTCATTAGGTGATACAGTCATGAATGCTTCGAATTTTCAATGCAGCACTATATCAGGGAATTGTTAACCGTGCCGGGCAACACTAAAAACCGGAAGCATTATTCCAAACAATCTCAGCTTAAAGTTAACCACGGCAGAAGCTTCAAGCCATCCTTGCAAATACAGTGCAGAAAGCAAGCCATGTGACCTTGTAGTGTGACTCTATAATCCGTCGAGCTTATAATCATGTGTCACGCTGTTTTTGCTGCAATGAATTGTAGTGTCAAAAGTGGTCCACCTTAAAGAGATACAAAGTATAGACGTTTGTAAGTGGGGGCTGGCCTAGCCTTCACCTACCTTGCGAGGTAGGACGTTCCAACCGGGATGTTTGCTCCCTGTAACCACACGACCAGCTTGCGCCTAGCGATTGTTCGAGATGAGTATATGTCCATACTGATACATTAACTAAATGCAAAACAATTACCTGGCAGGCATTATATTTTTAAACAGGCTGTGTCGACTCCTCATTTAGTCCAAGGAGTCGATGCGTAATAGGACAATACGAATAAAAGTATTCGTATTGCACTAAGGACACTCACCAAGCCTATTGTCTTCAGCTCTGTCCATGTTAGGCCGAGTTAGAGTGTAGAGGTCCACGCTTACTGACAGAATGAGAAAGGCGAGGAGACGTCTTAGTTGTTCTGCCAGCAGCACCCCTTGCTACCTTCGATGATGTTTCAGCGTCTCATGAGCCTCGAGTGAGCACGTTCGTTCAAAGCGGGGTGAAAAGTAGAAGCGCGTGCTGGAGGACGCCCAACCATTCTGTTTTTGTCATCGGCTAAATCATCGGCTAAACTACATATTTTTAGTATGACATATTTTCAGACATGTACAAATTACTCAAAAAAGGTAGTTAAGTTAAGTTACTGAGTATTGACGCCAATAGTAATTGGAGTAGAGTAGCAATTACACATTTGTAATGGTAATTGAGTAAACTACTAACTACTGCAAAAAAGTAGCGAGTTACTTTGAAGTTGCTTTCGAAGTTACTTTTTTATATTTTTGTTGTAGCAAAATGAACAGCAGTTTTGATTCGTGAAAAACCCTGCGAGCCTGAAATAAATGCAGTCATTTTATGACTTGCGTTTTCACCAAAATAGTTTATTCGCTCGCAGAAGCAATTTACTTTCAAAGTTATTGATAGGAGAGTTTTCGCCTTTTTCTCCTAACGACGTCCCAGCTCAGCTAAAAAGACGTTCCACCGACGCGCTGGATGGAACGGCAGCGTTGAGCTTGAGAAACAGGCTGTGCACGGTCGGGTAAGCGAGTGTTGGCATCTTAGGTGTCCATGAAGAAACATGTAAGGTTTGCCTCGTTTGGGGGGTTGTATATCAAGCTCTCCTCCTTTTGTCTTTTTTCTTCGGCAAGTTGAGATTGTTATGACTGGCCCCTCTTTATTCCCACGACGTTCGGAGAGTACGGTGAGCGAGTGCACCTGACCGTCAAGGGTTCAAGTCCCACGCCACGACGATGAGATCATCCGGACGACTGCACGTATCGTTGCAGTTCTAGTGCTACGCTACCGAAAAAAAAAGGATTTTTTTTTTATTTAACAGAAGATAAAACGAAGTATACTTCGCCGCTGACGCCGGGTCCAATAAAAGGAACTCCCAAGGGTGACTCGCAACCCTCGCCGGCGACTACGGTATCCTGACGCACCTGACACGCCTGACAAGTAGATCGTTTTCAAGAAAGAGGAAGTCTCCCTGTCGTGGAAGGTCGGAAGGGCTCATAGGATTATGTGAACAAGCATTGACGCTCGTACAGTTCTACTGGAAGCGGGAATGTGCTCCCATGAACGGATTATCCGTGTCTCCGTTTTTGTGCGGTGGAGTCCGGCTGTGCAAGCGAGTATTCGCTGACGACGAGGCGACGATGGGAAAAGGCGCCCAGCTGCGAGGTCATGCCAGTGGCGCCTCCTGTAGAACCCCCAAACCGCCTGAGTCAGAACTCACAAAGGGCAGGCAACATGAAAACAACCACCTTCGGAGTGCCCCCGTCTTTGCTTGCACAGTTGCAGCTGAAGGCGCGGCGCCTGCGTGCATTACCGGATTAGGTCAATACCCGACCAAGGCTTGTTAAGCATCTCTTCTTGCGTTCGTGCGCGTCGGTGTTATGCTTTGGCTGCTCATCGCCGCCTTGGCCCAAGGACGCCTGTGATGCATTTTCTACGGCTGCGAGGGGGACCCTTGTTCGGGAAGGCCGCTTCACCTGCCGGCGATTTCAAAAGTAGTTAGTAATTTGAGTAGAAGTTACCTGAAAAATGTAGTTAAAGTAAACTACTAATTACCCAAATAAATTTGTAATTGAAAGTTACCAAGTTACTCGGAAAAGTAGTTAAACTACAGTAGTTTGAGTAGAGTAGTTGAACTACGTCCAAGTCTGCATATTTTTAAGTGAGTAAATGTATTGCAAATATGCAGTCCACCTTTGACCATAATACAAAATTCTGATAAGGATAACAACAGTCTATGCGCATTGCCATCCACCATTTTCCAAATAAGTGCTCCTGCCTATCGGAACATCTACACATTGATGCGTGAGTGGGTTTAGGACTGAGAGGCTAGAAAACAAAGCGCTCGCAAGGCTTGTCTGGCCCTTTCAACCATGCGGGTACATTCGTCGCAAATCCCCGATTTCTAGCCGAAATTTTTTAGAATGAGCAAATCTTGTCCACGCCCGAAGTAGACCACTGAATCGTGATTCCCCCATATTGTGCGAATCCTCCTTTAAACAGCGGTACAACCTGCAAATGAACTCTGTTGTGCTGCGGCACGCGTCCATGCTGCCTGCTTCAGAGAAAAACAACTGTTGGTGTTGAAGACGACATCCCACAACGTACAGGCTACAACGTTTAACGAACCAAGAGAAAATTCATATCATTTAATAGACACAGATAGGCTCACAAAGGGACGACACCACGATTGCTGTTGTTGGTTTTACTCTTGCATACGAACAAAAGTGACCTCCTCTTTTCTCCGATGTACAGCAAACCCCCTATCTTTGTGGCCCCTATTTCTTCTCAAATCGGTCACAGAGGACATAATTGCGCCCACTAAATTTCGCAAAATTAACGGCCGCGAACATTAAGGGCTCGCCAACATTAAAGGATTTATAGTACTTCCGTGTGTCACATGATGCTAACATTTCAAAAGGCTGAAGGTATTGCCTATGCAAAAAAAACGCCCTTCTCCAAGTTAGGCACACGAGGTTCTTTTGCACTCCCTATAAGGTGGCAGATTTGTTTCGGAAGAGCTTTTGGTAAAACGAAGTCTCAAAACTAGATATACTTGGCGTGAACTATTTTGTGGTGCTATGTAAAGGCTATAGTAGCTTCTACAGTGCTTCAGCTCAGCACTTTTGCGAGAGCATGTGGTTTAGTGTTGGCTCTCATTTGCATGGTCTAGAAAAACCAGCGCTGATAGAGTTGGAGCACTCCGGAATAATAACACACCGACTATAGAAGCATTGAGAGATGTGCACATGAAAACTGTGCATTTCTTAAAAGAAGTGGATTCGAGCAAAGGTAAAAAAAATATGTGTACTTACGGCTACCATACTTGCCTTTCTCAAGCATGATCACTTGTCCCTCAGTAGCACCATCCAGGAAGAAGCACCAGCAACGCGCCTATGAGACGCCGCGGACTCCTGGATTGAATGACCCGCCTCAGGTCTTGGTAGGAGATCCGAAACACTGCTTTAGGCCAGATGTTGTACCTGGCGGGGCAGGGGATAAAAGTAGAAATTAACAGATTTTTCTGAAGTGATACATTCCTATTGCATAAAATCTAGGATAGCAGGATTTTTTAGGTCAATTATGTGTTTTAATTAAACACAGAAATGGTTGGTTTATATGATGAACCATCAGCCCCCGTTTTGCATACGTCTAACGCTGTGTCTAACGTTAAGTCCGACGGAACCCGAAATAAAAATTAAAGTTACGCCCAACGTAACTTCACGTCAAGCATTCGAGTAACGTCCGACGTAACCCAAAATAAAAATTAAAGTTACCGTATTTATTTGATTATAAGTCGACCTTTTTTTTTCGGAAATTGTGACCAAAGACTTTCGACCTACATTCGCGACCCTACCGGGGGCATGAAGCTATCGAGTCACCGAGCCGGCGTTGCTGTAGAGCCGCGCCGCTTCTTGTTTCAAAAAGCTTTTGGTGCGAAAACAACCGAAACAGCAGCAGCCGACGGCCCGCCCGTGGTAGGCGCGCCGCTGCCGCTATCGCACGTATCCCTCGGGCGTCGGGTTTCGCCATCGCGCCTGTAGCGTTCCCCTCGCTGGGCAACGGGAAAGGGGAGGGAGAGGAACGCGATGCATCATGCACTTTGCCCCCTCTATCCTCGCAAACGCGCGCAAAAAAATAACAAAAAGGTGGTTACTTCTGTTCGTTTCTTGAGGCGGCTCTGCTCGCGTGTTTCTCATGGCGACTCGACTCGCGGCGTTGCTTGCGTCATTGTATTTTGTCTTTCGTCGCTTCGCCCGTCTCCACCTTCTTTCGTTTCTTCTTGTCGTCATTTTACAACGGTGTGAGTGAGGTATTGTTGCGAATTAGCAAGGATGTCTACCAAGCTGACGAAGCTTCGGACGACGATGACATGCCCAGAAGTTCTGACGGTGAATAAGTTATTGGCATCGCCCCGCAATTTAGCTGAGAGTGCTGTAAATAAAGGTTTGTTTCTTTCTTTTGCCCAACCTTTCCCCTTTTCTTAAAAATAAAAAAAAGGTCTACCTATATTTGCATTATTTTTTTTTTATTCTCGATGGGTTCAATAAATAGGGTCGACCTATTTTCGAGTAAATACGGTACGTCCCACGGAACTCCAAATAAAAATTAAAGTTACGTCCGACGTAACTTTACCCCAAGGTTTCAAGTTACGCCCGACATAATCCAATGTGAAAAGTTACGTCCGTCGGAACTCGAGATAAAAAATAAAGTTACCCCTGCCCGTTTCGACCTGGATGAGTTTCGTATCGGCGTAAGTCGTGGTACCGGCACGCGTTCGTGTAATTATTACTACACGCGTTCGTGTAATTACATACGAGCAACACAATATTTCTAGATCACGGCACGGCAAGACGATGGGCCCTCAATCTGTCCTACAAACCAACACGGTCCAACACTGATATCTCTGGGTCTCAGGTGTCTCAGGCTCGCAGCATGCGTGCTGAGAAGCATGGCTCCTCGTTCATCGGCTCGATTTACATTTTCGGCAAATGACAAACCGTGATGAAGCACAATTATTCCAGCTCAAAATTGTCACGAGCATTTGGCACGCATGCTTACACTGAAGCGCATCTAACTTAATTTAAAAGTAGAACAGAAAGGGGACGAGATTCGCTTACCGCTTCACGGAGAGACAGACGCCTTTGCCTTCGGATCCTAGGCCTACCGGACGAACTTCGAAGTCGTCGACGGTCCGGCGATCGGACGAAGCGAGCCGGCCGCGCTGCGCTGACCCAGGCTGACCACACCTGGGTGAACTATGAGAGACGCCGTCGAATTGAGAACCAGAGTCGCAGTAGAAACGGACCGCCAAACATCTGTCCCGTACAACGTACAACGAGCCGACGTCCCCCACGCTGCTGCGCCTCCGCCTTCTTCTCCGCGACGACGAGAAGGGGGGAAGCCGAGCAGCGGAAGCGGAAGTCACTGGGCGGCCGCTTTAAGTTTCGCTTTTACCCGACGCCGGTTTTGGTTGCGGAATCGTGGGGTTATAGCTGGTTGCGACGAGAGGAGCCACGAAAAGGCGCCGGGTTATAGGGCGATTTACATTGCGTTTATTGGGGTGAAACATAGTACACAAAAAGATAAAAAAACGCGTTTTTTACACTATTTGCTTCGCGCAGTTGGGCGTCGTCACAAAAATTTGACTCACTCGCGAGCGTTTCTCAACTTCGTTCGGCGCCAGTCGGCACCAGATCAGTGGTCGGTACTCATGGTCTAAAACGGGAGGAAAAAAGTACGAGCTCAGAGCCGAGCGTCGATCGTTACTTTCCTAAAAAGAAGCTCCGGTAACACTTCGGCAACTCGTCAGCTTCAAACAACGCCTCTTCGAGCGAGCCCGCGAATCCAATGCGTCAAACGGTCGCGGCAGAAAGCACGCCGGAAGGAAGGGGGCTGGAGGCTGAGTATCCGAAAGAGACGCGGCGCTGGTTTTTATGTCTATTTCACACCCCTATTGGAAAAACGTAAAAGAAACGTACCTGCTGCTTGTACAGTTCTGGTATGACGCCACATAATTCCTTGTTATTATGGATGCAGCTAGTTTGGTTTGGCGTTCTGCATATCTGGAGATACCGGCACCGCTATGGCTCCGCGTCTGTCTATACTGGCAGCCAGTTTGTTTGCCGATATGATTTGGGGCGGCTGGTATGATTTTGCGTCCGATGACGTAGGCGACCGCAAACTTCCCACACAACGCTTATACCTCAAGACCACCAGTATCACCAAATCATACATGTAGAAGGGCGGCCGTCGTCTTCCAACGAAAACGTCCATCATTTACCACCGGTATCGCTACATATACCATACATGTCGAAACGGAACATAGACCGACGTTGAGCTCACACAAATTCGTCGGTCAACTCTTCACGGCGGGTCCATATCACATGAGCGAATGACGTTTTAGCCAACAGCGACGTTTGAGCGAATCGACCTTTTAGCGAATAACGGGGGCGCGCGTTAAGCCATCCGCCGCGCTGCGCTTACGCCGCTTCGCGGCGACAGTCTGCGGTGGCTCATTACAAAAGTGTGAACCCATTTGGCCCACCCGAAAACGCCGCTTCGGGGCGTCCGACTGTTCCCTAAAGTATCATTCGGTGAAACGTGGGCGTTCGCTAAAATGTCATTCGATCAAGTGAATGCCGTGGTAAAAAAGGAGCAGTTTTTTTGCTGTGGTAGTAAAGGAGCGGTGTTTTTGTGAGTACAACTACAAAGTATAGAAATAAAAGGATCTATGTGCTGATCACGAAAGAATATGCCATTCATTGTAATGTATCTCTGCCAAGTACTTGATTGTGATTTTTTTTTTCAGCTACCTGGGTGCCTCAAGGTCTGGAGATCCTAGTGGCCACAAGCTTGGACTCAATATTCTTCTGTCGTCTGGCCAGGACCCGCGGGGGAGGTAATCCCAGCAACAAGAGCATCGCAGTATCTACCTGCCTGTGACTTGATTAGCGTCACGACTGGGGAGTCCTCGTGCCACCAGGTGTTAGGTATGCCACTTGAAATAAGCATTCTTTTTACCTGTTCCTTGAGTGAAACAGCAAAAGCACTACTAAGCCTAAAATGCAAAAGACATATTCAAATCTTGGGTTGGATGGAGTTCCAATTACAAAAAGGAGTATGCAGACATGATTAACATGCGAACCTAAAGCCCGCAGATGTAAGTTCGACGGTGTCACAAAAATAACTTCCCGCAAATGGCTTCGCTTGTGCTATACCCAAACAAATTCTTTAAATAATCATTGTGTTACGTTGGTGTCATCAATCTTATGTACCTATCGTGCCCAGAAGTTGGGAGATGTGAAATATAAAAAAACAGGAACTTGTACATTGTCAGCTTTGCAAGGATGTATATAGTGAACAGAGCATAGCACGTACAACTTAAGAAAAATATTCATTGCAGGTCTATATTTAAGGTTCACATATGTGTAATTGCTCTTCATAATGAAGTGAAAACTGCTTAAGTTGTAGCCCACGACAGGCTTTCTATTAGTGTTAAAAAGTGTTATGGTGTTTTAAACAGCTCGCACCAAATAGTTTTTTTGAAATACATAGGTCGATGGAAATTATTATGTGGATGTTTGCAGACAGTCATGGTGAGACCAATCTTTAATGTCAAGTGTTCCACTTATTCAGAGTTGGTTGAGCCTGTAAATATTGTAGCTAGCAAATTAAATTTTATGGTATGCAATGGGCACAATCGTCCGTAATGACTAGCTCTACTTAGGGGAACTTTACACGTTTATTACGGCAAGATTGGTTTGCAGAACTAATTTCTTTTATTCAGCTCCTGCCATAACCTTGTCTCTAGAAACTTTTTATATTCTTTGCGATGCTGAGATAAGATTCTGGAAAAAGTATTTCTAGAGCTACGCTAGATATTTCCAGTTCATCAACTTCCTCGCAAAGCATTCGAGAGAGTCAAACCCTGTAATGTACGGAGGGAACTCACCGAATGACGCGACTGACATTTTGAAACAGTCGGCACTGTAACAGTAATAATGACATGCCACTTGCTTATGTAATGCTCATTGTCGCAGATCAAACTGCTTTTTCCGTCTACACTCACTTTCGGTAGAGTCATTCACCGAACTCCCTCTCGAGGCTGTAGCGCTTGATTCTCCGAAGTAATTTGCATGAATATAAATGCAACAGGTTTCTTTGAGTGTGTGTCTAACACATATTTTTCTTATTGAATGTGCTAACTGTATTCATGACCCTATCCATAATTGTATCCGCATTCTAACTAATAATTTTTATTTTGACATTTGAGTTTTCGGCAGTACTTTTCTTCACATCTGTGCTTGTCGAGCCGTACTCAAGCCCATACAACTGGTATTTCAATACTACATCAATATATAGAAGTGTTGATGCCGAGTGAGAATTCAAGCTACCGAATCGGTCATGTGAGTTAAGAACCAAGAAAGAGCTCTATAGACGAAATTGTGTGAAAGAGGGCTGTATGAGTATCAGAATAGCACATGCCATGCTAAAAAAATGCAAACGTTTGTTAGGTATGCAAGGATGACAGTGCTGCGCCATTTCTGATATATCACAAAAAATCAGTGGCGTACAGTGTTCCTTATGGTGGTATAAACCGTCAAATTCAAAGCCCAAAAGTTGTATTCAAGAACGTTCCTCACTACAAATGTATTTAGAGATCTGAGCCACGGACTCATACAAGACTATGTGGCAAACATTCATTTTCATGTGCATTACGGTTTACAAGGTCTAGTCTGCACTGATTTTTTGCATTCATGCTGAAACTGGGGGGGGGGGGGGGTTCTCTGGTTATGAATAAAGAGATAACCATTTCTTGAAATCAAAATATTTGAGGACGGACAAAAGGAATGATATTAAAGCGGAATCTTAGATTCTCTTTTCTTTTTCTTATCTCTAATTATCACTTTATTTCATGTGAGGCATTTAGTTTTTTAGGGCGCAGCTCTTAGGTGCCCGTTTCGCGGCATCGCCATGGGCATAACTGCCCCGCTAAACTTGGCAGGAAATTGAGTTAATGAAGAGGTCATTTGACATTAATTTTTCAGCTAAATCTAGTGGAGAAACTGTGTTTGTTTCTGGCTGATGTGACACAAAGTCATGTAACGTCATTTTCCCCGCTACATTTAGTGGGAAAACTGAATTGGTGTTGAGGTCACGCGACATCAATTTCCCTGCTGAATTTAGTGAGAAAGTTTTCCTGCTAAATTTAGGGAAATTTCCCGCTAAATGGAAGGGAGCAGAAGAGGAGGAGGGGAGGGGGAGGAGTGGCATACCCTCCCATCCTCCTCCTCAAGATCTGCGCACTAATTTCGCATTACAGAGAATTGTAAACGTCTTTTATTTTTCATCTCATGTTTATTCAATTTTTATATCGCAGGTGCGCTCGCAGCACAAATCTGGGCTGTGCTGATTCTATACGCACAAGTTAGGAACTCCTGAGTGGCAAGAGTGGGAGTTTGGCCTGACAGCTCAAGGGACACCTTTGTTCAGTATTGAATTTATAATTATCATCTTTTGAGCAAAGTTAAGCTTTGCTGCCTGCAATTCTTCTAGAAATAAATACTTGCTACCAAATTTACCACGTCACTACATTTCGCCACTGCTATTAGTGCTCCTCGAGGACCTCGGACAGGAGCTTATTTGTGTGCAAACATCATGCTTGGTTCAAACCAATCGCTGATGTAGAGACTCGCTGACATCCAGCATTCCAATGGAACGCTGGATGTCTTCGAGTCTCTCCCGAAGGATGCAAGTGGGGAAGGAACCATACAGTCGTATCGTATTAGGGGACATGCTATAGGGTGTTCTTTGTATGCTTTACTGATTTGTTGAAAAAAAGCCGTAAACGCTACTCTTACGCGGTCTGTGCACGTGAGTTATATGGCCAGGGGGGCATGGTATAAAGGGCTAATTGTAATGATGAGTCTGCTTATTAAATAGAAGTGCCAGACTTCTTTCAGAAAACTAGATGGAGGTTGATTCTAGTGTAGGTTTATCAACCTAATTGCAATGATGAGTTTGTATGGTGAAGCCATATGTGGTATCGCATTTTGGCTGGTATAGGATGTCCCATATTACGTTATGCTTGTATGGTTCCCTGCGCCTCCATGGTTCCGTGCGCCTATAGGGTTCCGCAATATTCCACTCCGCTGGTATAGGATGTCCCATAATACGACACGCTTGTATGGTTCCGTCCAGTTCCGCATTAATCCACTATGCTGGAGCCGCCTTTTCGCTGGTATAGGATGTCCCATATTACGGTTACGCTTGTATGAGGCTTTTTCCAACATCTTTCCGTCGTCAAGATTTTCCAACAGGCACAGCGCGTTTCCAGTGACGGTTTGTCCAGTCGGGAGACTGCTACAACGGGGTTTTAGCGATGAAGGGCGCCGGTATGGGTCCACTTGGACTACATTCCGCTTTACTCGCTAGCTTAAAAGGAACCGGCGCCAATTTGTTTTGACGCGAAGTGTGGGGTGTTTTTCCCGTAGAGTAGTAAAGTATCGCCCCGTTTGGAGAGTTCCCCAAGGGGTTTAGCATTGTTTCTCTTAGAAAAAGGAATTCAAGGGTTCCGTGGCCTCCCTGTGACTGGGGGAGGACCCGCTGGCACTGGGGCCAATAGAATTGTAAAATCGTCCTGAATGGACAGCCCCTGTGTAAGTGGGGAGTTTTCTCGACCGCGCTGGCGAGAAAACGTTGAGTTTGAACAAGCCCTCGCGCGGAGCAAGTTATCTCCCGCGGTCCGCCGGTCCGTGTAGCTTTGTCCCGAGCGACAAGCGGTTTCTTTGAGCAATAACCGCGTGCGCGGTGGACACTTTGCGCCGAGGCGCGTTTTTTCGTCTTTCTACTGCCGTGAGCGAACGGTGGAGTTTTGTAATGAAGTTTGCTGTCATCGTTTTAATACATTTATTTTTATCAACCGTTGCTCTCGACTTTGAGCGTCTTTCCTCGAGGCTCCGCCACCAACAACGAGCACCGAATCGACCATCGAGCCCGGCAATCCACGATCGCCCGGCCCTGACCTACAACTTCTAGGAAGGACCGGTAAAAAACAACGTGACCCTCAGGGAGGGCATTCTTTACTACATTATTTTAGACTTTTCCGTGTTGATCGTCATGAGCCATGAAGGACACCAGGGTGTTAAAGCTTCTAGATCTTGTTGCAATGGTTATGAAGTCATTAATGGAAGAAATATTTCAATAATCACAACGTCGTCATGCATATAATCGGACAGTAAAGGATAATAAAGAAGCAGTATCATTCACATCATTTAGAAAAAGTATTGGCCCTAAAACAGAACCTCGAGGGACGCCAGAGATGACTTTCAGAATGTAGATCATGTTAAAAATTACCCGAGGCTCTGGTGAAAAATAGAAAACCTAGAAAAAAGATCGTGACATCGGCTCGTAGACAAATTTACGTCTTCTTTGGTGCACACAAGCCATTGCGTTATGGGCAGCATTGCCTTTTGTGACCCTGTACGCGCGAAAAATCATCCCTCACTGAGCACAAATAAAGTATTAGCATCCTTTACTTCAGGTAACGTCATGCTCGCAAACGTTCGCATTCTGTCGCCACCACTAGCGTCTCAGCGCTATTCAGCTTTCTACGATGCGTAGTTTATTTACGCGTGTCGAAAAACACGGTTTTCTCCTCTAGCAAACACCCTCTATTCCGAACACGTATGTCACGCAGACTGCAGCACAACGCGACATTCACGAAGCTCACAAAAATGCCCAAAACACTCACCAGGACTTTTTCGGGGGTTCCTCGCTTGGTCCTGCCGGCAACGGGAAGCAGAAGCGTCGGTAGAGCAGTACACTGATGGCGTCCACAACTGCGGTCACCGCTGGCGAATGAATATACCTCGAAGTTGTCCGCACAGAAACAAGGAATCTGGAGGAGGTCCTCGGTGGTCGGTTTCTTGCCCGGTGAAACGTAATCATTGGCGTCTTTTCGAACCTTGCTTCGAGAACGGGATGAAGTGGGAGTCTCAGGAAGAAAACAGGTTCCTTATCGTTCTCGCGGCGAGATGAGCCGCTGGGAAGGCTCCTCTTCCCACTACAGGACAAAGCTGACGGAGTCGTGTCACCGCGTGGGCACATCACTCCCGTGTAACAAAGCGAGGAGAAAACATAGTTCGCTCGTTTTCAAACAACAAAAGCTGTATTACGTAACCTACATCCTAAGATTCGACGTTGTAGTCAAAATATAGTTTACATGTGTAAAAAGAACAATAAAGGCCCGTTCACACTCTTCCGACCGAGTACGACTGAGAGAGACGAGATCTCTTAAAACTTCTTAAATTTTTTTAGAACGAGGGAACACACTGGCATTGTGGCGCCATCTATGCGGTGACCCTAGAACTGCATTTCACAAGAGCGAAGGTTTTGTGGGATTTCTGAGGTCAAATGTGCGTAATACCCATAGAAAGGCTCGTTTATAACATTTAAAAAAGTTTTTCGAGCCAAGAAATGAAAGATAATGCGCGAGAGAAATAAAAAAATATGCCGGACCGCCGAGTTTACACTGATACCCAATAGATGGCGCCAGTGTGTCCTCGGGTTTAAGAAGTTTTAAGGAACCCAGGTATAAGAGGTCGCAAGTGTGTGAACGGGCCTTAATAGTAGCTTTAGGATTCTCCACGAAATTGACTATTTGTATTGGTTGAATTTTATGGGGTGGTGGGGACACAGGATGGACTCCCCAAGAGGAAATAGTGACTGTGTATTTCGATTGCTGCGAGTTTACTTGGGCGTCTTGCAATCTAGAACTGGACATTTTTATTGACAGAAGCCAAACAAAGAATATACTTTCAAAAGCAATATTCTCCAAAAAGCACTTGAGTGGCCCTTTACCTTTGCACTAGCCACCCACGCGCTGATCCTTCCAACATCTGTCCGGGGTAGCACTTGGGTTAATTAGCATTTGTCGTGCTGTAGTAATTAAACAACTGCACAGTTGCACAATGCCTGTTGATATACAAAGGGCGTTCAAGAAGTATCCGACCTTAACTTATTCCGCGGAAACGATTGAAGCGCATACAGGGTTCTTTAGCGTAGAGGTGGAACATTATTACGCATGCGTGTATTTGAAAAGGCCCGTAGAAAATGTCAATCGCTGGGAGTCAGCCTCTGAGTGAGGAAGGGTATTCAGTGCTCATTGTTTCTTATTTTTTCCCCGCAAATTAACAAAATGGTTCGAACGAAGGTATTGCATCAAATTTGATTCAAACGTGGTGACACTCAAGGAAAAACAATTTGAAAGATTAAGCAGGATTTCTGCGACTATGCCACGGGCATTACACAAAGTTAAGAAGTAGTACAACGGGATCATCAAAGATGGCCGCCCGTCAGTAGAGAGCGAGGCACTTCCCGGAAGGCCCCCAACAAACAGAAATAACAAGGTGATTGACCAAGTGCGGACATTGGTCATGCAGGACCATCGCAGCACTATTCCAGAATTTGCGGCTTACGTGGGAGTAAGTATATGTTTAGTTCATTCGATTTGGAAGGAGGATTTCGCTCTGCGGAAAGTGCCCGCGAAATTCATGCCGAAGTTGCTTACGATGTAGCTGCATCATGAAAATGCACGAGCTCATTCCTCGCATTGGATACAGAGTTTCTTGGCCAGAATCATGACATGACTCCTTGTGATTTTAGCTCCTTCCAAAGATGAAAATGACGCTATAAGCCACCTGATTTGAGGCAAGATAAAAAAAAAAAAAAACGACCAGCACTACACTGCACTTCCTCAATCAGAGGCTGTCTGGCAGCGACTCACATTTCTGCGAGCCTAATAAAATTCACGAATGGGCATTAATGCTCCCTCCACCTCACTACCAGAGTATGCTGTCCGCACTTCTTTTGTTTCCGCGGAACGAATTCAGGTCGGATGCTTTTTGAACAGACCTCAGTAGCAGCTGCAAAAAGTAGAGCTTCAGTCGAAAATCCAGAATGTTTATCCACATGCTTAAAACTGCAGTCAGACATCTATGTAACGCGTTACTTGTAACGTGCTACTTGTAACTCATTGCCTTTTTTGTAACGAAGTAACGAACTATAGTTACCTTTCAACAAAAAAAAAAAAACTAGTAACGTGTTTAGTTACTTTTCTGGCCGAGTAACGTGTCACAGTTAAGGCTGTGTATCGGTCAGCGAGGCATTCGGTTCAGCGGGTAGCAAGACAGTCACTTCGTCTTTATTGTCGTCCACCACTCAGTGTGGCGGTGGCGCTAGCATCATGACTGTTACATCTCCCTTTCTTTGAACTATGGAAAACCAACAAGAAATACAGAAAGTATGAAATACATACGAAAATAAACAAAATACACAAAACACGAAATATAAAAAGGAATAACTCAAAAGCCCGTTAAGCTTGCTGCTGGAAGTTCTGATCGTAAGTTAGCCTTTGGTGTCGCCGCACAGTTCGGGTTGATGTCCGAGCCGCACATGGTCCAAGTTCACTAGCCCGATCATCCTCTGTTCTCGCTGTGGAGTTGACTGCAGCTGGGGAGCTGGTCGGAGTTCACGTTGAAGTAGCAACTGTGGTTGTGATGGCTGGATCATCATGCTGCACTGTTGGGGTCAATGCAGCCGGTGCAGCTTGAATGCTGGTCAGGGGACAGGCTAGGGGAATCCTCCAGGTGCTCCTCAAAGTAATCTGAACTTTTCAGGTCTTCATTCGTCGGTACCAGCCACTCTGCTTGATTACTTGCAGAGGTGCGTGCTCCCACCTCCAGAATTTCAAAGTCACTCCCGGCATCCGTGGCTTGATCGTCGTTTTCGTTATTTATCGCGTTCACTCGTTGCTTCGGACAGCAAGACGCGAAATGACCTTGGCGATGGCATTTCCTGCATTCTTTTCCTGTTGCTGGACAGCCTGTTCCTTTGTGAATGAAGTTACACTTCTGACAGCGGTATCGTCTAGGTGGTGCTTCCACTGGCACCGTCGAACGTCTTTTAGTTGTCTGGTGAATACTGAGAAGGGACTCTTCTGGCTTGTCCCAAACTTTGTTTTGTTTTTCCGCTATTTCGTTCGCTTTACACATGTCCACTGCTCTGGTAAGCGACAAGTCCTGCTCTCGCAACAGCCTTTGACGTAGTTTCTTGTTCGATATACCATACACTATTTGATCTCTGATCATTGAGTCTGCCAAACTACCAAATTCGCTGGTCTTAGCCTTCAATAAAAGGTCTCTGTAGAATTGCTCAAACAGCTCACCTTCTGCCTGCTCTCGCATCCTGAATACGTAACGCTCATACGTTTCATTCTTCTTGGGAGAACAGTAGTTATGAAACTTTTCTACCACGGCGTCGTAGGTTTGCTCCCCCTCAACGTTGAAGGTGTCGTAGACTTCCACGGCCTGCTCTCCGGCAACATGCAGCAACAACGCGATCTTCTGTCCCTCCTTCTTTTTGGCGGGTGGCTCCGTAGCTTTCATGGAGATTTCGAACCGTTGCTTGAAACGCCTCCAGTTCTCAGCAACGTTGCCTGAAAACTGGAGCGGCTCTGGCGGTTTCAGTCCTTCCATGGCTGAGGCTACCGCAGGGCTTGTGATGACGTTCCAACCACTTCTGACACCATGTATCGGTCAGCGAGGCATTCGGTTTAGCGGGTAGCAAGCCAGTCACTTCGTCTGTATTGTCGTCCACCACTCAGTGTGGCGGTGGCGCTAGCATCATGACTGTTACAGGCTGGGCAATTCATTGATTAAATTTCCGTTTAACCGATTCATCATTATCATTAATTCTTTTCTTGGCAGCCCCGTGGGATATAATAGACGGATCTGGAATAACATAAAACGTTAAAGAGTATGCACAAAAATAACACTAAGCTAGCGAACTAGGCTGATGAAAAAGGGCAACTGTAATCGATTCTATTCGCGACTCCAGCAAAACGGATGCCACCAAGCGGGAAAACCGGGAACCAGCCGGAACAGGTCGCTTTGCGCCCCTCCGCGTCTCTGGTGGCTTTCGCGGACACGTGTTGTCGGCGCGGTGGCGAACAATGTAATTCGACGAAGGTTCAAAAATTCCTTAAGTTTGCCTGAGTGTTCATTAGTGTGGTAAAGCCTCAGTAGATCGTTTCCTTCCATCACGTGTTTGAAAGCCCGTTTACTATACAACGCATGGTCGCGTGCGTTCAATTTCTTGGATGGGGAGGAACCACGGAAAAACGTTTTGATTTCTTGTCTGTCTCGAGTCACATTAAAAGTGACGACTACTTGGTAACTGATAAGTGGTTTCTTTATAAGGATATAGAACAGTGGACTGAGGATGACAGACGAGGTGTTTCACTCAAGGGAACACCAACGTTGCAGTTTAGTGAATGGGAAGGGTCGATAGCAGTTTTTCTTGAGTTTGGTTGTGTACGATTAGATTCAAGTTTGAGCCACCCACGCCGGTCGGTGCTTTGGCTATTTATCTTGGCTGCTTTTTGCCGAAAACGCCTCTGGACCACACCGAAGAAGTTGGGATGATTTTGCAATTACTTGATTTCGGAAAACCGGCTCGTTGCATACGATTAATGAGGAAAATTGTCTGCTTTCAAAAGTTGGGGGACGCGCCTCGCAAAGTTAGAAGCTGTCATGGCATTATGATCTATCGCGCCTTCAATACTTATATTATACCCCCGTCGAAGCCAGCAGCAATATGCGTCTACATTGCTCAGGTTGACCGGCAACAAAAAATACTCCTTTTCTCCGTTCAGAATTCGAAGTCAAGTTCAATGCAGAGAGGTTCTGCGTGAATCTCCGACGAACACTCTCTTCTGTTTGTACGCATTCGTCTCCGTGCTACCAGCTATAACCATTAGGCTGAGTTTAAGTAGTATCTCTCTGTCGGTCAAATATACTTTTATTCAGCAGTTCACTTAATAGCTAGTAAACTAAGCTCATATTTCAACCCGAAGAATATGCTAATATCGCTATAGTGGGACATAGTACGTAATATAATACATAACCCGCTCCTCAAAATGACTTCTCTATTGCTACTAAAACCTGAATTGAGATACGAGTATCAGCTGCTCTGTGGGGCGCCAGCGGGTTAACATGCTCCTTGGCTCAAGGTGCGCTTGCTTAATTTTTGTAATTTTCCTGCAGCCTATGTTGTTGACCGAGAAGAGGACTAGAGCTGTTTCTTAAACGCGTATACGCACAAAAGCTCGATTTCGCAAGCAGATAATTCGCATGGTCGAGGCATGCGAGTTAGCTGAAAATTACTCTCGGTGGAACAATTCTGTAGTCATCGCCGCTTTCCTTAGCTGATTAAAACTGATTAGAGTCTATAACCACCTCTCCGGAGCATCGTTTCGTTTTTATTTTTTTTTTAACGAAATCTCCGAAACGAAAGTTTGACATGAAAAAAACAACAAAACACCGGGAAAACAAAACTATGCCCTTAACCGTCGAAGTTAAAATACCAATAAAATTGGGCATTGAACAAAAGAAAATCTGCTAAATTTAATGCGCCACCCGTTCAGGTGGCCCGGCCGGGCCGACGCGACCTGGACCCAGCCGCCATGTTTGTTTGGCGGTGGCGCCCCCTATAGGTCGCTGGAGTCGCGAATACAATAAAAGGCCAGCTGAACTTAGGAAAATAGAATATAGAGAGAAAACGTGACAGGCATACCGCTGGACTACCAACTGTGATTTAATACTTCCTCCACTTTCTGAACCTTGGCTTTGCGCTTTTTTCTTTTGTTTTAAAACCCACATAAAACAGCTTATATCCGAAAATTAAAATGTTTGCCTGTCTCTTTTTTTCTTTATATTCTATTTTCCTAAGTTCAGCAGGCCTTTTATAGTATTATGCACCAACAAGCTCAACTACAGCCTGTAACTCCAAGGGATATGGTTACTCTGTAATAGATCCTCCAGAAAGCGTGGTTGGATCAGAACAACCGGTTTATTTCCATGTGAGCGTTTATATACACTGTACATGTTATGATAAGCAAACGCGGCTTGCGTTGGTAATAGGCACTGATAGCTATAACAACAAATATATATTGTCAGTACATGACACTCCTTTCTCCAACGATTAGTTACACAAAACAATAAACAACGCTTGGCTAATCATTAATGCCATAGCGTACAGCAGGTTGACGATTGCGTGTCGATCTCCGCGGTGGAGTCGGAGCTTGTGTTGCTGAGTTAGAGCTCGCCTCCGGCCGCTGCGAGGGTCCTGCTGTGGGTGGGAGCCTGACGTGGTAGTCCACCCCTGTGCTAGGGTCCCCTTGTGGCGCGGTCCCGGCGCGTCTCAGCTGGTTACGGTGTATGTAATGGAGCTCCCCGTTGTCCAGTTGGACCGTGTACGACACCGGGCCTCGCACTTCCACCACGGTAGCTCCTTTCCACCGGGGTGCTGGATAAACACTCTTTGCATAGACTGCGTCACCTACAGGAAAACACGTTGTTGCCGACGCCTGAACCTCAAATTCACGCTGACGATCTTGGTGAAGTCTGTCTAAGGATCACCCCAACTTCCGCCCCATCATCAATTTCACCAGTGACTTTCCAGTGACAGAATGCTGCATGGTGTTTTGTTTAAGCAAGAACCGCCCAATCTTGCACTGAGTTGTGCCTTCCTGTTGTTTCCTCAACGCTTCTTTGACTTCTCTTACAATCCGTTCGGTACTGCCTTTACTGGCGGGATGATAAGGTGCTGCGAACACTGTGCGAACACCGTTTAATTTCAAGAACGTTTGTAATTCGGCACCAGTGAATGCTGTGCCATTTTCAAAGACGATTACGTTTGGCACCCCGTGCGTCGCAAACATTTTTCTTAAGATGGTGACGACAGCTGAAGACTTCAATGATGGCATGATTTCTACCACTGCCCAGTTGCTGTACGCATCAACTACAATAAAAAAACGCTTCTCCCTGAACTGACCCTGCGAAGTCTATGTGTAGACGACTCCATGGTTGATCTGGCTTGACCCAGAAATGCACTGCAGTTCAAAACTCATCCCCGTCGCCAAATGTAATTGATTTTTCAGACAGCACGGCTGGATCAGAACAACCGGTTTATTTCCGTATGAGCGTTTATATACACTGTACATGTTATGATAAGTGAACGCGGCTTGCGTTGGTGGCAGGCACTGAAAGCGATAACAACGAATATACATTCTCAGTACATGACAGTAACGGCTTCAACAATGTAGTAGTATCATTTATAGAAACAATATGAGGTGGTCATTTCCAATCCTGGATAGCCAATGGTAGTGTGGAAGTCTGGTGAGACACAGCTAATGATCGAATGGGATGTAATTTACGTGGGTGACCTAAACAAGGTAAACTATGGTGGGGCGATAATAGAAATGGTTCTCTGAGGTGGGTATTGTAGGCGGGACACTCGGCGGCGAAGGGAAAGTGAACAAAGGTTAGCTGGTTGGCATAATACTGATATGCTGGCATATGTTGAGTACTTATTTTAAATAAAACGAAGGACTTTGTTTTGAACGGATTTAGATTATTTGTGAAGTATGACTGCTAAGGAGACAATACAGATAAGGCATATTCTAACTTTCATCTTATAATAGTATACGCTAGTCGTTTTATGGAGGCTGTAGCAAGATTGAGGTTACGACACAAATATCCGAGCTTACGGCTAGTATCAGCGGTAACAGAGATCATGTGAGAAGTCCATGATAGGTCAGAGGTTAGATGAACACGGAGATTATACTTAAGTCGCGATCAATGTTTTTTAACAGGTTAATCGGTTGAATTCGTACAAACCAAGGGAAAGTCGAAATTACTTATTTGAGATTTTCTTTTTGTGACTGCCGGGTTCTCCGAAGTGTAAACACAAACCCCTTTGTATGCAGGTAAAACAAAACAACACGACTTTCAGTTGATCTACGAGACAAAGAAAGATAATGTATTGGCTTTTTTGGATGTACTTGTGCGCCGGGGCAGTACTGGGAGTGTGAAACGGCAGTGTACCGGAAGCCGTGTGACACAGAAACTTCTTTTAGAGCGCAGCTCTTAGGGGCCAGTTTCCAGCTTGTGCGGCGTCGCCGTCGCCGTCGGCGTAACCGCGCGGTGCATGTTGGAACCTGCACCGCGCGAAACCCCCCCCCCCCCCCCCGAGGTCACGTGACCTCCCCCTTCAATGTCACGTGACCCCCCCAGGTCACGTGACCCCCCCCCCCCCCCGGTGGAGATTGAAAGATGAGGGGAGGAGGAGAAGGAGGGGTATACCCTCCCCTGAGTACCCTTCCCTCCTCCTCCTCCTCAAAAGCTGCGCTTCAATTCGGCGTTACAGGCAGTTGTAAACGGCTTTCATTTTAGAGCGCAGCTCTTAGGCGCCCGTTTCCGGCTTGAGCGGCGTCGGCGTCGGCGTCGGCGTCGCCGTCGGCGTAACCGCAAGGTCACGTGACCCTCCCCAAGGTCACGTGACCCTCCAAGGTCACGTGACCCCCCAATGTCCCATGACCCCCCAGGTCACGTGACCCCACAGGTAACGTGACCCCCAGGTCACGTGACTCCCCCCCCGAGGTCACGTGACCCCCAGGTCACGTGGCCCCCCAGGTCACGTGGCCCCCAGGTCACGTGGCCCCTGTGATTGGGAAAGGTGGAAATGAGGACTCGGAATTCCAGAACGGTGTGTGCAAAAGAATAGGTATTATTTACAGAAATATAAAAAGGAACACGAAGCATGGGCAGCACAGCGAGCTATATACAAGTCCACATAAAGTCAGATAGAGAGGTTCCGCTTACAAGGCGCCGCTCGTTCTTGGGAAGCACAGCAGCCTTGAGCATGGATGTTGGTTCTTCATAGCGATGACACCGAGCAGGCGGCAGATCCCCAGCAGCCTGGTTTCAGCCCCCACAGACCTCTCGACGCCTGTCCGGGGTTTAACTCGGTCGTCTGGTTCACCGGTGTCGCGATGATGCGTTCGTTCTCGGTCACTGCCTTCCGTCCTCTGGCACGAGCGCGTCTCACGCGCGCCCCCACTACCTCGTCTTCTTCGTTTACGTTCCGTTGATATCGTCACAGCTCCCCAGGTCACGTGGCCCCCCTGGTCACGTGACCCTCCCCCCCCAGGTCACGTGACCCCCCCCCCTCCGCGCCTTCCCCCCCTCCTCAAGAGCAGCGCTCTAATTCGGCGTTACAGGGAGTTGTAAACGGCTTTCATTTTTTTTTCTCTTAATTCACACCACCCGACCGAACACAAACGGCCTGTTCTAAGAACATTTTTATCGCGTTATGATGCAGTGTGCTCTAACGAACAGCTAGGGTATGTAAGAACCAAAGAATGTAGTTGATAATCTAAAAAAACGACATTTTTGCAGGGAATTTATTAAACGTAAACCTTTTGTTGGACATCCACCTGGTTAGAAATGACAATGAATGAAACGAAAACTCTAATAACCAAAAAAATATATGAGGAGGTGGATTCAGATGGGTAGAAAGAGTGAGTCACTGGCGCGTCCAACATAGGTTTCATTCATTCTATATGTCCAGGCATGCCAGACGCCGTTAGGAGAGCTTTGCGTCCGCTGGGTTGATAGATGCACTTTAGAAGGAGTGGACTTACTTGTCAGATACAAACCGTCATTCTCACCTCTTTCCATCAAGAAGGTAGAGACTTACTTAAAAAAACTTGCTCTTTCTTATGCCAGCCAATCAAGAAGGTGATTTTGTGGTCATGGACGAAGAAACCTATGGTGCTAAGGCATTAGAAGCCATTGCCTCACTCTTCAACTGCCACAAAGAGGTCGCAATTGAACAAGATTAAAAGAGAGGCAAGACAATTTTGTCAATCACTCGAATTAAAAAAAAAGCTCTGCTCTTCTAATGATCGCAGCAAAAATCTAAATCTTGAATTATTCTTCAGCGCAAAAAACCCACAAACCAGGATGTCCCCTTAAAGTCATTGTCTCAGAAAGAGGAACATGGCAAAAATCGCTGGCAATATTCCTTCAGGAGAGGCTAAATCTGCTAAATATTGACGATCCCTACCTGGTTCGAAGTTCCTACGAGGTCTTCAGCTTTCTAGAATAACATCGTCAGGAAGAGCTAAAGACATTTCCCATCGATATCAAGGACCTATATTATTCTTTACCCCAAGAACGCCTCCTAAATTGTGTGGAAGAAAGCATTGATGCCCTTGGTGTCATACCCTTTATGAACGCGGCGGGTCTGTCCCAAAGTCAGCTTCGGGACTTACTGAAGATCTATTTGAAGTCCACCTTCGCTGCTTGGGATGGAAATGACTACCTACAAAAGACGAGAGTAGGCATACGATCCAGCATTGCTCCAGCCCTTAGTGACATCTTTCCTGCACATCAAGACAGGAGTCTACAACGAGTATTGTAAACATCAAAATCAGTGAAAGTATGTAGATATGTAGATGATTATTTAATCTTCCTCGCTACAGATGATACAAACTTCACAGCCATAGTGGAAGAGGTTCTCTACTATTTCAAGAACTGTATGAATCCTCTGGAACTCACCTACGAACTGCCGGTCGAAAGACCATTGCGATTCCTGGATCTTCGACTGTATGTGCTACCATATCACATCTGTTGGTCCTATGAGCCCAGGAGAAAGAAACCTCTTCTAACATTCAACTCTGCACATTCCAAGCTTGTAAAAAGAGGTATAGTGAGGTCATGCCTTAAGAACTATAATAGCAAGTCATGCTTACATTCAATGCAGACGAGCTTCGACGTACAAGTATCAAGGGTAAGGTCCGCTGGATATCCTTTACCCATATTGACGTCAGTAACCGAGGTTCCTCTCAGAGAAATCAAGCTCGGGAGCGCCACACAAATACCCAGAGACAGGACAACCAGACCGGTAGTCGTGCTTATATGCATACTCTATCTCACGGTGTAAAGAAAATAGCAAACAGAGCAAATGTGAATGTAGCGTTTTCAGCACCACACAAACTTTACAGCCTCTGCAAAAAAGTAAACACCTCCTCAATCAGAATCGTCAGCTGCGCAAAGAAACACAGGTCCAACTTTGTCATATCTGTTGAAGGGGTAGTCTATTCGTTTCCCCTTTCCTGTGGAAAAGAGTACATTGGACAGAATGGGCGGTGTTTAAACGACCGCCTGCGAGAGCACAACAACAAGAAAAAATCGTAAGGGTGCAGGCGAGCTGGTGAATATTAACAATGTTGAATTAACCTGAGACTGGGGTAGAGAAGAAACATCAAAACGTAGAAGGGACAGGAAATAGACAGGACGACGTCTCAAACTCAGCTAACCGGTTTATTTAGTCTACCTCTTATATAGACTCAATCTCAAGGTCATCTCCACCAACAAAAAACACAAAAGAACAAAGTCAATACAGTTCAAGCGCCATAGTCTTCATCACACAATGCAAAACCGTTGACAACCTTTACAGGTCGACGTGATAAGGCAACGTCCATCCACCTTCAAACTTTAACAAAAGGATCTCTTCCTTTACTATTCTAAACACAGTTCATACTACAGTACATAACACACCCACTCCACATAAAAAAACGTAATTAGTAGATGGGGTAATACACGTAAGAAACACACAAAGCAAAACTGTTTTACAGGTTTTTGGAAAATCGCAATCACGACGCACTTCAAACAACCTAAATAATAAAAAATTACATTTTTACAAAGCCTTTTGAATTGATTCCAAACTGTAGTGAAGCCTGACTTATGCAGTTGCTTAGAGACTTCATCCGCACTGTCTCCCTTACTACTCTCTTTACATCGTTCCTCTCTTTGTGTATTATTTCCGTCTCCGACCTGAGCGCCGTGCAGTTGTTACATTCATGAATATGTTTTGCTATTTCCGAGTTTTGGGCATTGTTTTTTTTATATTTCTTTTATGTTCGTTTAATCTGCTATTTATACAGCGTGACGTTTGTCCTACATACTTAAATCCACACTCTAATGGTATCTGATACACAACACCAGTCTCGCAACATACCGACTTTTCCCGATGAGCCTTTTTGCACTCACTCACACCTGTTTGAAATGGCGTCAGTTTACTTAATCTAAAATCTGAAAATCTGAACTAAAGACCGTGTCAACTCTAAACTGCGTTGCGCATGCCTTCAGGTTGTGAGAGATGTCATGAAAATATGGGATTACAGCAAAGCGGTTCCTTGATTTCTCTTCGGTTTCTCTCCTGCCTTTAATAAACAATTCTAATTGCCGTTTTATAAAAACTGTCATCATAACCTACACTAATCAACCTTTTCCACTGACTTTCTACTGATTCAGTGATATGATGGACATATGACCTTTCTAACGCCTTCCTGACCAATGACTTTACAATCCCCGCCTTTACGGTCTTCGAATGGCAACTCATTCTTGGCAAAACCGGTTTCGATTTATCTTTACCATATTCCCAACATAACACTCGATTCACGTGAATACGTAAATCGAGAAGCTGCAGAACATCATCCTCCGGTTTTTCCACTCTACACTTAATTTCTGGAGCCGTTGACCTTATTACACCTTCTGTGGTTTCTGTTACACCTTCCGTAAACGTGCATATTAAGATGTCATCTACATATCTTCTCACTATTGCCGTACCCGGGGACAACCCCTGTAGATTACCGTGCACTGCACGATCCAAAGAGTTCAAGTAAACTTCTGCTAAAATCGGTGTGACTGATGACCCTATATATCACGCGAAATCTCTCGCTAATTTTAGCGCCAGATTGGTAGATGGCGTCAACTCTATCGCGCGCGCGCGACATCTCTCGCTAATTTAGCGTCATCTGCAGCTGCAGTGTGGGAAATGGACCGGAGCGTGGTCGCATCCATACGCGCTAAAGACGACACAGATGTGGTGTTTCATGTTTTTTATTATCATTCGCTCTAAAAACACCACACTTCTAAATGCAGATACGGTGTTCATTTTTTTTTCTTTTCACTCTACGCAACAAAGAAACCATCGGAAACGCTTTACACAAAAAAATGTCACACAAGCTGTTTCAACATACAACCGAGGCAAAGAAGTTGTGAAATGACATCTCAGGAGCAACGCGCGATAGGATCCTCGCATCTCAGTTAACTCCTTGACGTTGTCGCTCACCTCCAGAATGTATCCCGTCGGAGCGTCATCTGGAACGTCATCAATGTTCAGGCAGGCAATCTCGTCTTTCGTCATTCACTCCAAGTCCGACACGGAAAGGGCTTCTCTCATTGTCGCCGCATACAGACCGTTTACGTCCAAGCCCAAAATCTGAGACGTTTCGTGCTGCGGGTTAAACGTATCGGTTCCCGTAATATTTGCGACAGCATGGCGGGTTTTGCATTGGATAATCCCTCCGCGAATACCCTGTTCTATCATGAGAAAGGTGTCAGGATCGTCAATTAGCTGCAGTTTTACTTTCGACTTTTTCGGCGCACACGACAAGCTTAGGGACGGTAACGATACGAAACGTAAAGCCTCAATTTCGTACGTCTCCAGCGTCCAGCGTCTAAAGTTTTGGAAAACATCGGCCACTAGGAGGCAGTCAGTCTTTGGGTAAAGGTCGCTGTATTCGCCAAGGTTCTTCAAACCAAAGGTATCGAAAACGACCTGTGCATGTTGGTAGTCCTCTTCACACACACCCCGTTCCCAGTCAACTTGTTAACAAAAATGCCTCTCGTGGCGGGAGGCTTTGACCCTCGTAATTCTCAAAGCTTGTAATAAAATTATAACAAAACACTCTTTTGCGGGCAAGGAGGTCGACGTGCTCAGGAAAGGACTGCCGAAGGCAACAAAAATGCTCTGTGCCCTTAGAGTGGAGATTTTGCACGAGCGTCTCCAGGCTTGCATTAAGAAATGCGAGGCTGTCAATAAAGCGAAGGTTGCCTATCTCTAACAATTTAAAATTCCGCACGAGCTTCCGCGAGTACGTTAATATCCTTGGACTCGAACAAATTAAGCTTGCCTAGAAAGAAACTGAGGTCGTAGGAATGGTTATGCGCTATGAGTGGAACGGTATGTTTGTTGATTCGATGGTTTAGGCTACACTGGGAAGCAAAGCGCCCGCCTAGACTCTCCCGTCATTTGGTCGTGGTCGCGAGTTTTCATTTTCTTGCTAAAGCTTTCGTTGCAAATGACACATCGGGAAGAGTCCACGTGTGAAGCCTCGTTTTCTTGACTCATTTTAAGAGGCACTTCACTCGACCTGATCAATCGGGGTATTTCCTCCGCTAGAAAGTTGCGAATGAAAATTAATCTTTCTACGCAGTCGGGTCCGCGATAGAGGTATTCCTCAACAATGGACGAATCTTTTGAGCGGATGACGAGAAGACAGAAAAAGCTGGGGCTGGGGACGTGATTCTCGTAAACATTGCCCGTCGACTGAGTCGGTTCCAGAATCGCGCTTCAAAGTCGTAAATGCAATAAAAGGGGAACTCTTCCATGACATGCGTGCTCCGACGAAAGTACACAGTTCGTCACCCTTGTTCGGGAAAACGGTCTAGCCCGGCTTCTTGTCCCTGCACATTGAGAGATGGTCAGATAGGGTTTCTTGCCTCTGAAACCCGGTTAGACACGTCTTACAACAAAAGCGTAGGCTTTTGGCATTTGAAAAAAGCCTCGCAAAGTTTGTAATGCCCACAAATGGTTCTCAACAAGGAGAAGATTGACATGCTGCTCCAACTCGTCATCAACTACCTTCAGGGGGTAGACAAAGTTTTTCTCGCTGTCATATAACCAAACACGTTCACTGAGACACAATTTTTACGCTCAAAGGCCCCCACGTCCTGTGGAAAGGTGACGGGAAAGGTTTTCGGAAACAGGTACTTGCACATATGTTCACAATACGAGGATGTTCTTCCTCTGTAGGCCCCGTTCGCAGGATGCGAAACGGCGAGCACCGTAAACACAAAGCACATACCCCGTTCAGATTCGTGAAGAAACTCGCTGACACAGACGAGGCATTGCTTTGAGGCAAGTTGCTTCGGCAGAGAAAAATGTCCGCAACCAACGGTCGGAGGAAGGAATCGTCCCAAACTTAGAGTACAAATTTTGATCCCGACAAGAAAGAATCCCGAGCCTTGTTCCTGATAATGCTACAATCGGGCAGCTATTTCACTGCAAACTCGCTGAATCGAACTACTGACATTACCGTACACAAATGCGGTTTGGATCTGACTATGAAAAAAGTGCAGAGTCACATCAATGTCGTCGTCAGGAAGGAGACGACCGAGCTCGACGGTGAGTGTCACACACAAAAAAACAAAAAAAAACACGCAGCGGCAGACCAAAATATCTGAGCACATTTGACATATGCTCTGCGCGATCTCTAAAAAAGGTTGCGTGTTTTTTTTTTGTTTTTTTGTGTGTGACACTTACCGTCGAGCTCGGTCGTCTCCTTCCTGACGACGACATTGATGTGACTCTGCACTTTTTTCATAGTCAGATCCAAACCGCATTTGTGTACGGTAATGTCAGTAGTTCGATTCAGCGAGTTTGCAGTGAAATAGCTGCCCGATTGTAGCATTATCAGGAACAAGGCTCGGGATTCTTTCTTGTCGGGATCAAAATTTGTACTCTTAGTTTGGGACGATTCCTTCCTCCGACCGTTGGTTGCGGACATTTTTCTCTGCCGAAGCAACTTGCCTCAAAGCAATGCCTCGTCTGTGTCAGTGAGTTTCTTCACGAATCTGAACGGGGTATGTGCTTTGTGTTTACGGTGCTCGCCGTTTTGCATCCTGCGAACGGGGCCTACAGAGGAAGAGCATCCTCGTATCGTGAACATATGTGCAAGTACCTGTTTCCGAAAACCTTTCCCGTCACCTTTCCACAGGACGTGGGGGCCTTTGAGCGTAAAAATTGTGTCTCAGTGAACGTGTTTGGTTATATGACAGCGAGAAAAACTTTGTCTACCCCCTGAAGGTAGTTGATAACGAGTTGGAGCAGCATGTCGATCTTCTCCTTGCTGAGAACCATTTTGTGGGCATTACAAACTTTGCGAGGCTTTTTTCAAATGCCAAAAGCCTACGCTTTCGTTGTAAGACGTAAACTTTGTCTACGCCCTGAAGGTAGTTGATGACGAGTTGGAGCAGCATGTCAATCTTCTCCTTGTTGAGAACCATTTGTGGGCATTACAAACTTTGCGAGGCTTTTTTCAAATGCCAAAAGCCTACGCTTTTGTTGTAAGACGTGTCTAACCGGGTTTCAGAGGCAAGAAACCCTATCTGACCATCTCTCAATGTGCAGGGACAAGAAGCCGGGCTAGACCGTTTTCCCGAACAAGGGTGACGAACTGTGTACTTTCGTCGGAGCACGCATGTCATGGAAGAGTTCCCCTTTTATTGTATTTACGACTTTGAAGCGCGATTCTGGAACCGACTCAGTCGACGGGCAATGTTTACGAGAATCACGTCCCCAGCCCCAGCTTTTTCTGTCTTCTCGTCATCCGCTCAAAAGATTCGTCCATTGTTGAGGAATACCTCTATCGCGGACCCGACTGCGTAGAAAGATTAATTTTCATTCGCAACTTTCTAGCGAAGGAAATACCCCGATTGATCAGGTCGAGTGAAGTGCCTCTTGAAATGAGTCAAGAAAACGAGGCTTCTCACGTGGACTCTTCCCGCTGTGTCATTTGCAACGAAAGCTTTAGCAAGAAAATGAAAACTCGCGACCACGACCACATGACGGGAGAGTCTCGGCGGGCGCTTTGCTTCCCAGTGTAGCCTAAACCATCGAATCAACAAACATACCGTTCCACTCATAGCGCATAACCATTCCTACGACCTCAGTTTCTTTCTAGGCAATCTTAATTTGTTCGAGTCCAAGGATATTAACGTACTCGTGGAAGCTCGTGCGGAATTTTAAATTGTTAGAGATAGGCAACCTTCGCTTTATTGACAGCCTCGCATTTCTTAATGCAAGCCTGGAGACGCTCGTGCAAAATCTCCACTCTAAGGGAACAGAGCATTTTTGTTGCCTTCGGCAGTCCTTTCCCGAACACGTCGACCTCCTTGCCCGCAAAAGAGTGTTTTGTTATAATTTTATTACAAGCTTTGAGAATTACGAGGGTCAAAGCCTCCCGCCACGAGAGGCCTTTTTGTTAACAAGTTGACTGGGAACGGGGTGTGTGTGAAGAGGACTACCAACATGCACAGGTCGTTTTCGATACCTTTGGTTTGAAGAACCTTGGAGAATACAGCGACCTTTACCTAAAGACTGACTGCCTCCTAGTGGCCGATGTTTTCCAAAACTTTAGACGCTGGACGCTGGAGACGTACGAAATTGAGGCTTTACATTCCTTATCGTTACCGTCCCTAAGCTTGTCGTGTGCGCCGAAAAAGTCGAAAGTAAAACTGCTGCTAATTGACGATCCTGACACCTTTCTCATGATAGAACAGGGTATTCGCGGAGGGATTATCCAATGCAAAACCCGCCATGCTGTCGCAAATATTCCGGGAACCGATACGTTTAACCCGCAGCACGAAACGTCTCAGATTTTGGGCTTGGACGTAAACGGTCTGTATGCGGCGACAATGAGAGAAGCCCTGCCCGTGTCGGACTTTGAGTGGATGACGAAAGACGAGATTGCCTGCCTCAACATTGATGACGTTCCAGATGACGCTCCGACGGGATACATTCTGGAGGCGAGCGACAACGTCAAGGAGTTATCTGAGATGTGAGGATCCTATCGCGCGTTGCTCCTGAGATGTCATTTCACAACTTCTTTGCCTCGGTTGTATCTTGAAACAGCTTGTGTGACATTTTTTTGTGTAAAGCGTTTCCGATGGTTTCTTTGTTGCGTAGAGTGAAAAGAAAAAAAAAATGAATACCGTATCTGCATTTAGAAGTGTGGTGTTTTTAGAGCGAATGATAATAAAAAAACATGAAACAGCACATCTGTGTCGTCTTTAGCGCGTATGGATGCGACCACGCTCCGGTCCATTTCCCGCACTGCAGCTGCAGATGACGCTAAATTAGCGAGAGATGTCGCGCGCGCGCGATAGAGTTGACGCCATCTACCAATCTGGAGCTAAAATTAGCGAGAGATTTCGCGTGATAATGGTAAAGGTTCACGTCAGCTGAAAGAGATTCAGGTGCGCGCCATCTACATACGGAATCGGCAACTCATACGCACAAAGCCCGGACGCTGGGCCAAGATGTAGCACGACCTGCGAACTTCAGTTTTACCATCACCCCAGCCAAAATTTAGCGGTATCCAGCTGATGCTAAGGGAACCTTCAGATGACCCACAAATTTAGCGGGGTCGAAGCTTTTACCACCAGATGTAAGCACTTTTTTGGCTATTAGCACTTCAAAGTTCTAACACTAGATGGTGTCAATTCAAAAAACAAATCACTGGGTCCAGCACGGTCTGTGAGTTTCAAGACTTTGCCCCAGCGTTTAGCAGGTCAACTTCAAAGCTTTACGCTGGACCAAGATTTAACACGGTCCGCCAGCTTCAAAGTTTAACCGTCACCTCACCCCCCCCCCCCCCCCCAAATTTGGCGGTTGATGCTAATTGGATCGTCACATGACTTCCGAAGCTTATAGCGAGTCGAAGCTTTTACCATTAGGTGGCACCCAATTTGAACGAGGACCAGTTCACAGTCTGAACACGAGATGACGCCTATTCCCGGAAATTCGCTGGGTCTTTGCAAAGTTTTTGCGAGCTGGCCCCAAATTTTACCAGGGCCACTTTAAAGCTTTACGCAGGATCAACATTAAAGGGGCCATGAAACGAATTTTGGGCTGGGATGAATGATTTTAAATTGGGACTTTACTAATCGCATATTGTTTAGTTGGCCAAAAGAAAGAGGGTAGAAAGTCAACAGCCAGCTTTTCGGTACGAACATTCTAAAATATAACGAACTATTTTGTACCTTCTTTCTTTCGAAAGCTCTCCGCCTTTTCACTGTGATGCATCCGCGGTTCCCAAAGCGCGTCAGCGGTGCCAAACTGACGTCAGCCGAGCCCAGCTCACGCATTGGACACGAGAACTTCGTCTCTCGGACGTATGCGCTCTTCAACAATCAATCCGTCGACGAATATTCGGATTCGCGTTCGTGGCCAATGAGTGTTCTGACGGAACTTATCGTCACTGGGGAATGACAAGTTCTATGGTGTGCGCAAAAAGCACGGTGGAAGCTACGAGTCATCGCACCGGTGCCGAAGAATGTCACAGCGAGGTGATTTCACAATTCGCATTTGAGTTGAGGATTAAAGGTAAGGAGGAAGAAGTAGGAAAATCGTTTCATGACCCCTTTAATCACGGTCCACGAGCTTCAAATCTCTACAGTCACCTCAATCCCAATGTAGCGGGACCCAGCTGCTGCTATTGGAGAACGTCACATGACGCCAAAATCCAGCGGCTCTAAGACCCCAAATGCAACAGCTAAGGGGTCACCTCGAGGCTACGAGACCGCGAACACCGTTTGAATCGCGCGCGCGCGAAATCACGTGATATGACGACGAGCAACGTTAGCGCCCAGCGATGCATTACGTCACACGACCATCTCCTGCATGACGGAATTGTATAGATAGGCTTCGTCACATGACCTGGAGCAATGACGCGTTCAAATTCCGTGGAGAGTTGTTTATTTTTTTTCACCCAGATTACGAAACCCATTTCCGAGGTGACGAGTCCGCGCGAACACCGTTTGAATCCCGCGCGCGCAAAACCACGTGATAGGAAGACGAGCAACCTCACACGACCTGCGGCAATGAAGCATCCTGTTTCTAACCGCATTACAAAAGCCAAGTAGCGCGCGGGACATCACGTGATCTGAATGCACACACACACAAACAACTAACCCGACTTAAGCGGTCTTCGGAAGGGATGCGCTCGTAGCTCAGGGGATACCGCGTCGGGCTGGTGATCAAGAGGGCGCGAGTCGATTCCCCGCTGGCGGCGGAGCCTTTTTTTCGAATAAAATGGGCATTTACCGCGCAGCGATTCAAATTCAAAACACGTGACCGTCATGTGATCGGAGCGCAGCGCCCTCCTTCGGATGCAGCACGAACCCTGTGCGACATCAGAGAGGGAAAGGGACTGCATATTGCCACGTGCGTTGGCGACCAAGCGCGTGCGTGGCCGAGTGGTTACCACACTTGACTGTCACGCGGACTGCCCTTTTATTTATTCTTTCAACGTGGCCTTCTCGTAAATTCGAGAACATTCTCGTCTGAAAAAACAGTGAGTGCGCAGGCGAGCTGGTGGATGTTGATCATGATGTAGAAAACCCGAGACTGTGGTAAAAGCAGGGAAACTTGGTCGAAGAAGAAAGACAGGGGGAAACGAACGTCTCAAACTCAGCTACTGCGTTTATTTCCTCAATTTCTTATATACCCACAACCCAACCGCCACCACCGACGTCACAAGGTCAACCTTTGTTATCTATACAATTCTACCCACACTGGCTTCACCTCAACCGTAAACGGTGACCTCAATCCCAAAAGGAAAGCTTACGACCTTGAACAAAAAAGCAAACACAACAAAACAAACACACAGACCTCCTCCCTTTCCAACCGGAGTCTGGAAAGGCAGTGCTTTACTAAACGAGAACTGATAAGACCCAACTGAACCCTTGCCCGTAAAATGACTCATTGCACGTTTACTTACAACTATTAAAAAAAAAAAAAACTTTACATTTGAAGAAACTTTTTGGAACTACTTCCGAGTTGCATCGAAGCATGGCTGATACAATTGCCGATGGATTTGATACGAACTGTCTCTTTTATGAGCCTCTTAGTGTTGTTGCGCTCTCTGTGAATAATGTCAGTTTGCGACCAATGTGCCGTACAATCGTTACACTCACTAATGTGTTTAGCAATTTCTGAATTGGGTGCGTTTATTTTTACATTTCGTTTTTGCTCTACCAATCTATCATTTACACACCTTGCCGTTTGTCCTACATACTTGAAACCGCATTCCAGTGGTATTTCATAGACCACCCCTTCCTTGCAATCAACCGACTTATCACGGTGCGCTTTCTGACACACTTTCTGAGTCGTCTGAAACGGCGTCAAGCGGTTCAGCTTAAAGTCGGACTTGAATGCTACATCTACTCCAAATTTTTTTGCGCATGCTTTAAGGTTATGAGAAATTCCGTGAAAATACGGAATAACCGCATAATGCCTTCTTGTTTCCTTTTCTGGGCGTTGTTTAGCCTTTTGCTGTAATTCCAATTGTCTTTTTATGAACACACTGTCATAGCCTGCATCTTCTAACCTTGACCACTGCCTTTCTACCGCATAACCCATAAAATGGGCACACGACTTATCCAGTGCGTTGCTGATTAAAGATCTGACTACACCTGATTTTACTGACTTAGCATGACAACTTTTCCTACTCAAAACTGGTTTTGCGGCCATCTTTCCGTACTCCCAACATAAACCCCCCTCTACGTGAATGCGCAAGTCCAGAAATTGTAAAATACCATTTTCCGCCTTTTCTAAGGTGAACTTAAGTTCCGGCGCCGCTCCTCTCACTGTCCGTTCCAACTCGAGTATATCCTCTTCGCGAAATGAGCAGATGAATATGTCATCGACATATCGCCTTACAAAGCCCGTACTTGATGAAATACAATTCAATTTATCCGTTACGGCAGCATCCATGTTGTTAAGGTATTTTTCTGCTAGCATTGGAGCAAACGATGAACCTATACATACGCCATCTCTTTGTACGAATTTGCGTTCATTGTACTCGACTACCGTTGCCTGAAGATACAGATTCAGAATTGACAAAAAACTATCCATCGTTATTCCTAAGTTGGATTGAAAATGAACCAAATTTAATTCTGAAGTCTCACGAACCCTCTGCATTAGACGTGCCTTCTCTAGCGAATAATATAAGTCTTTTATGTCCATGGAGACTACCGAACATCTCTTTCCATGAAATCCTTCCAAGATACTTATTAATTCATCCGAATTCTTGAGGGCCAGGCTTTTTTCAAGGTGCACCAGATTCAACCCTTGTTGAAGAAACCGCGAGATGGTGTGCTGCCACGTCCCATTCTCGTTCACCACTATACGAAAAGGCATGCCTACTTTGTGATCCTTTAGAAAAAACTTTACACTTGACGTCATTCCTGCTTGGCTCGTAACCTTCTTTGCCAGTGCGTCTAACCCATCTTCCTTTAAAACCGTTACAACACTTTTTTTCAATTTGCCAATATTTCCCATCCATTCAACAAAAAGAGAACTCAAAGCGTCAGACGATTTTCTTTCGAACATCGTCGACGGAAGGACAGCGAACTTTCCGGATTTATCTGTCTGTAGTACTTTAAGCGAACCTCTTTCCAATTCTCTCTTAACTGAAACCACGCCTCAGAAATTCCTTCGTTCTGCTGGATAAGACTTATCTAGAAGACATTCCATTCTATCAACTGCCTGATCTACAAATGCTACTCTCTCGTCAAAATTGATCACCTTCGAAACGTCCTGAATCGATGAAAAAACATCCAACCTCGAAGGTTTAACATTCAAGCAAAACTTTGGGCCTTTGCTTAACATCTGCTTTGCTTTGTCTGAGATGCCCACATTGCAAGGATTAACAATGCTACATTTAGATCTGTCCGTCGCGTGCCCCGAACTTAGTGTACTTTCACTCCTCCCTTCTCTGGTCTTCGTACTCTTAAAACTGTCTAATACAATTCGTCGCTTCACATACCACAGCCGCTCGAAGAGTTCCTTTTTTCCGGAGTTCCAGCGTAGATAGTCCTGGTGGTAAAAAATCGTAAGGGTGCAGGCGAGCTGGTGAATATTAACCATGTTGATTTAACCTGAGACTGGGGTAGAGAAGAAGCCTGTAACCTGTAATCGACCTGTAAAGTTGTCAACGTTCTTGCATTGTGTGGTGAAGACTGTGGCGTTTGAACTGTATAGACTTCGTCCTTTTTTGTTGTGTTGGTGGAGATGACCTTGAGATTGAGCCTATATAAGGAGGTGGACTAAATAAACCAGTTAGCTGAGTTTGAGACGTCGTCCTGTCTATTTTCTGTCCCTTCTTCGTTTTGATGCTTCTTCTCTACCCCAGTCTCAGGTTAAATCAACATGGTTAGTCCTGGTGGTGCCTGTAATCCTTGCCTCTGAGGAGTGTCCAGATGCGATCACAGGCCCTGCGGAGCTCTTCTATTCTTGTGCTTGTTCCTTCTCTGTAGACCTTGATTATCTTCTTTTTGGCGCTCCAACCAAACCCCGTTGTTGAAAGATGCTTGAACCGGACCGGATCGACATCATCATGATTCTCGTCTGGTCGAGTTCCGAATGTTCTACGCACCGAAAGTTCTACGCCGAACGATCCAGAAACCCACGAGGGTACATAAGGGATTCCGCAACTTTCTTTCTTCGGTGGCTTGAGGGTCGGCGCGAGCGACCAGGCGGACAACATCCTTGACGAAGCTGGTGATGCTCTCATTTAGGTTTTTGGTTCTTGCTCGAAGGAGTTCTTCGGCCCTCTCACGTCGGTGTTGGCAGGCAGACGTCTTCTTCAGTTCTTGCTTGCATACACCCCACGACGTCAAAGAAGCGTCGTGGTTTTCCAACCAGTGCCTCGCAGTTACTTCCAGCGAAAAGTAAAGGTTCTGCAAGCAGTGCTCAGCTGTCCACCCGTTATGGCGTGCCACACGTTCATAGGGTTGCAGCCAGTCCACGATGTCCTCGTGGGCGTCCCCGTGGAAAGGCGTCGGAGTTTTGGGTGCGACGGGCAGGTATACGACGGCAGAAGCGGCCGGGGTCTGCGCCTGGTTGGCCATCGTTGTCTTCTTCGTCTTGGGCTTGTCCAGCAGCAAACCGTATTCAGGATCCTATCCCTTGATGCGGCGGCTAGTGCGAGTTTCGGATTCCGTTGAGAGTGGTCTTCTCACCGGGCTTGGAATCGGACTTGCACTGCGGGCTCTTGGACGGGAACGCTGCACGGGCATGCGGTACCCCGCACCTCCACCAAAATGTCATTCGTGACAATATTCCCTGCTCCCTGCAGCATGCCAGACTCTAATGCGACATAATCTCCATTCCGCTCTGTCAAAGCTTTCGAGAGGTAAGCTATGCGTACGAGCGCATAGACAAGTTTGTCTGTCGGGCGATAATGACAACCTGACGGCCACAACAACGTATCCGTCATCGACATACCGTACAAAGTTTGAAGGGGGGGGGGGGGAAGGGAGGGGGGGAGAAGTGGGGGCACCCTGGCCGCACCCCAGTCCAGTTGCCCGACTGCGGGGCGCAGGTGGCGAACTCTCCCGCTTGGCGACGGAATCAAGCCGGCAACGCGCATATCGCGTGCGGCGCCTTGATATGGCGGATCAGAGGCGGCGCAACAGGCAGTCGCTGGCTGGACTCAAGCCCCGCCGGTGCTCGTTGGTTTTGTGTTAGTTTATTAACCGTTATTTTCCTCGTCCAATTATATGTAGCTTCTTGTTCTTGAAACCTCCGGCTCCGTGTTATTCCTCCGGTTGGGGTATGCAGCAAGGAAAACCGACCACAAGGTTCACCTAATAACGACAAAGCAAACGCAAATTACCAGAAACTTTCACCTCAAGACGACAAAGATGCCGCAAAATAAGATTAAAGTTCTCCTCGAATCGACAAAGCGGCCGAAAATGACCGAAATGGTTCACCTCAAAACGAAAAAGCTGTAGTAAATTAAAAATATGGTTAATTTCATAACGACAAAGCGGGAAAAAATTATGAGAAAGGTTCACCTAAAAACGAAACGAGTCCGTAAATGAAAATCAAGGTTCACGTCAAAACAAAAAAGGCCTTAAATGTCGATGAAGGTTCACCTCAAAACAAAAAAGGCCTTAAATGTCGATGAAGGTTCACCTCAAAACGACGAATCGGGTGAAAATGACATAAAAAGGTTCACCTGAAGACTACAAAGCGACCGAAAATGACCAGGTAGGTTCACCTCAAAACGATAAAGCGGGCGATAATGACAAGACAATTTCACACCAAAACAACTGAGCGGCCAGAAACGAAGATCAAAGTTCACCTAAAAACGATAAAGCGACCGAAAACGACGGGAAAGTATCACCTCAAGACGGCAAAGTGGTACTATATGAAAATCCTGGTTCACCTCAAAATGACAAAGCGGGCGAAAGGGACGAGAAATGTTTACTACAAAAGCACAAAGCAGGCGAAAATGATGTGAAAGGCGCGCCTAAAGACGACGAAGCGGCCGAAAATCTCGGTGAAAGGTTCACCCCAAAGCGACTATACGGACGAAAATAACAAGAAAGGTTTTCTCGAAACGACAAAGCAACCATAAGTGAAAATCAGGGTTCACCTGAAAAGTATATCGCGTAAAATTGACCAGAAAGGTTCACCTCAAAATGATCAAGAGGTCGTAAATGGGGATCAAGGTTCGTCTCAAAACGACAAAGCGGCCGCAATTTGAAAAATATTCTAAGTCTCTTGAGAGAAGAACTTAGAATATCTAATTTTGGAAATGCAGATATGCAGGCGGTCCACCTTCTTCTTGACAAGTCAGAGTCGATACTCATTTTCATGCTTATGTTCAGCTGTCGCTACCTGAAAGATCACTGGCTTCCCACTCGTGGCAAATTTCGTGCTCTTGAGCGAATCACTCATGCACCACCACTCTTTTTCAATGATTATCTCACGATGCAAAACAAACAGCTGTTATGTATGATTAGAGAACGAGAGATGAAAAAGCAATACAAGTTTACGTGAAGTAAAAATGAAAAGCTTTTTGTTTAAAGGAGCGAGACGTCGCCGTGACGCAGATTTCATAACGTAAAACGTGACGCAGATTTCGACGCAATTGCAAACGTGGAAGCAAAGAATTTTTTTTCAGTTTCTATAATGTGTGTTGCTTAAATTGTTTTTAACAACCGGTAAAATGTCGTTTTAGTTGTTTTTTATGGTAGCATTAGAAGTATCCAAAAGTAATAAAATCACTAATTTCTCGAGATTTGAACGCAGCTATGAATGTTTTTAATTTATGAGAAATAAATTCCACTGGGAATATAAAAACTCTGGCTTCATTTCCCGGTTATAATAATTTCGCCTTCACAACACCATCTCGAAGGAGAGGAGAAATATATGCGTACTTGAAAAGCAGTTGGTGCATACTTCAGGCTAAAAAAAATATGACGGATCCGGAATATCTAGGTGTGCAGATTACCTGCCAAGATTTTGCTGTTCAATAATAGCCATCTATGGCCCCCCTTTCAGTAACAGAAATTTGTTTCTCGGAGAACTTTGTAGAACACGATTAGAATTTAACTCTACCTGTCAGTTAAGTTTGATGGTGGACTTCATCATAAATACCATATATTTATAGCGAAATGTCATGCGTAATTTTTTAAACCATTTGGCAACTCATTGCATCAAGAGCGTTATACAGGCCCCTACTTATGAGGAATCTTTAGGAGAAATATTGTTGTTTTTGTCCATGGACGACACCAACCTTTGTAATTTCAAAAACGCCGCGAAAACGCCAGTGCAAGTGGAGAATTGGAAGGACATTGTTTCATAGCTTGCCAGGTCACAACCAGCAACGAGAAGGATTTCAGTACTCCGAAAAACGAAATAACTATACTGATTACTTGCAGTATCATAAAAAATGCCAACGAATAGGACTGGAATGGTCTTTTGTCTTCGGTAAAATCCCAGTGCTGTACGAAGGAGTATTTGAAATATTTTCGCAATTTTCATTCCTGTGGAAAAATAGTGATCTTCAAAAAACGTAAGTGTTCACGAATTGATTACGCTTGAATTTACAGGTGCAATAAAGTATTACAATCTTCACTAGAGCCGCTTTAAGCGTTCACCAGGGAATATAATTCTAAAGAGCGAGTTCGAAATAGCGAGGAACACGTTCTGCGCATAAATCCGTTCCTCTGAACGCAGCTATATCGAAGGGGAATTCGTAAAGAATTGTTTCGATTGGGCGAAACACTTAGAATGCGCTAACCGGGTTCTTGGTAGACCTAAATGAACGTTATTTTGATGATATAATTGATAACGCGTCTGCACTTGTTACAAAGGGGAAAAAAACGTATGAATTCAACTCACTTTGGCTCGCGTTTCCGGGACACTCTAAGATGGTTCGTGGTAATCAGAACGTCGTACACGATATGGTCTTGAGGCAAACAGGCCATATTACATTTGTGGAAAACTTTGCAATTGAAACAAATATCTTACCATCATGCAATGTTGACCAGACAACGCTGTGTAAGCATCTGTCGTATAATTATGGGGAATTATGGGGAAGGCATCATTGCCCCACACAAAGTTATGCTGGGTCATAAAAGAAAGCCGTACTGTATTCTTGAATCGGCAGCATTGTTTACAGGTAAGTTTTGTTGCGTTCTATGCGTTCACGCAGGTTAGATTCAATAGTATATCACTCAAGGTTATTCCATATACCATCGCCTTAAAGTAAGACAATGTTTTAAGTCTATGGTGGGGTAGGTCGATTTTCATAATGATGGAAAGGGATATTTAGGAAGGATTGAGATGACATGTCTACCAGCAGTAAGTAAAAGAAAATTGTCATGCTTGCTGCTGTACAGGTGATACCTTATTGCAGGGAAAGCATGGCACGCGCCACTGCTGCACAACATTTATATGACGATGCCAAGCAAGTGTAGTAGGTTCAGCCTTTTCCCAACTGTTCCAAAACAACTGCCAAAAAAACGTGGAGCTTGAAAGAGTAGTGCGTTTTCTAGACTTTGCTACAGCTGCGACCGTCGTGTTAAAAAACAGACACGCAACCGTTTTGCGAGACCTACTTAAATACAACATTAAAAATATTTTCACGACATATCTACAACATATCGATGCTACTTGGAGGCATGTGTAAACGCTCTCGCTGGCGTCGTAATTTTACCAGTTTGCTATTTCCTAACCTACAGTGTGCCCATTATTTTGGCTAAAAAACTTATGACCGACAGGCATCGGATATTCATATATCTTTAAATTCACTAGACGGCAGCATTTCTTGGTGGAAATTTGTTCTCTTGTGAAAACTAACTTTGGATTCGTTCAATCTTTAATTCAAAATAGCTACACTCTGATACAAGTGTTTAATATTTTTCTCAGTGTTTCTTTTTAGGCAAGGTGACAAATTGGCTATTTTCTTTCGCTCACAAATGTGAAAACACATTAACCAAATTGCACACTCACGTTTCATTCATAAGTAAATATGTGTAGCTTTAAATACAAAGCAGTTTATGTTCAATATCGAAATAAATAAATTAATATCAAACACTACGACGTCATTACAAAATCAATTTCAAATATTTTATTTTAAGACTTCGGTGCTCCGAAAAAAAACTGGTAAGTGATCGATTGCATTTGAACACCTTCCAAAAGATGTGATGACGTAAATTTGTTTTAAGTAAACTAAATATAAATTTAATAAAAAAAAAATTACATTTTATGCAGTAATCATGATACATAGAAAAAATATGATTTGTTTTCAACCATTTGTTCTTTACTTAGCATTTGAAAACTGTCGCTGAAACAAAAGTATGTATTAAGTGCTAACGCTTTATAATCAACGCGTTAATATATGCTCGTTACTTTTTGGTAACGTTTAACTTTCACCCTTTTTTATGAAACTTGCATCTGCAGTGCTATTACTTTTCCTGCAGTAACAATGAGGAGAAGAGATGACTTTTCCTGCAGTAACAATGAGGTTTTGGTTGTGGGTTTCCTGGTTTCTGCTCTTTTCTATGTTCGTTGCACTGGCCTTGTTTCATATTGTACGTTTCAGTCATTGAAGAAGCCCGTCCTACAACGCCTTCCTTGAGAAGGCAGTAGTATCTGTAAATAAATAAATAAATAAATAAATAAAAGACATTGCTGTGTTGTGTTTGCTCTCTTTTTTGCTGAGATGTTGCAGCCGGCATTGTTCACGGCATTATCTTGTCTGTAATCGCAAGCAACGTCGCAGTCAAAAATGGAGACTGTGGATTGTGCATCGCTTGTAATTCAAAGATCGCTTTGACCAAAGGACAGTAATAATATTAATAATATTTTTTTTCTTTTTGTTGTGTCCACAAACAGCGCATAGCCTAAATAGTGATACACAGTTCGTCATTGGAAATGAAATGCAGACACCCAAATAGATCCGAATTTATACACAAATGATCGACTTCAGTGTCGAAAAGTTGTCACGTCACTAAAAATGTCTACAGCAGATATACCAAGCCCGTTAAATTCCAGTTGCATTGTTTTCAAGGGAGACGTATCATATAAAGCCAGGGGAAGAGCGGGCTCTGAAACCGACTAGACGCAAGGAAACATGGAAACAAACAGGACTTAACAAAAGTGATGAATCAATACTTCCGTTCAAAAGCTTCTGCAAGAACATAAATTCATGTAAACACCTTCTATCAAACAAAGAGTGCAACTCAAGGTTTTCAAGTAGTAGTAACACTTGCGCCCGAAATGCCTGTCATGATTATGCCTATGAAGCGTCTTTGAACACGCTCAATAGAGCATGACGCAGTGTGGTTGATACAATTCCAAACAATTGAAGCAAACTGCAGCTTTGTGCGCACTAAGCAGCAACACAGACGCACAAGACAATCAGGCGAATAACATTGCCTCGTAAAACGAGATATTGTCCCAAGATTCCTAAGAGAGGCATTACATATAACTGAAACATGATTATTTAAAATTTAAAGATGAATCAACAAAAATTCCAAGCTCACGAATGACGGACACTCGGGGGATGACACCGCTGTCTATTGTGTAAGGGAACACAAGTGAATCTCGCTTTTTAGTCAGGGACATTATTCTTAACTTTTGCTCATTAAGTAAAAGATGGTTCTTCGAATCCCACCTTGATATTGCTAACGCGTCATCCTGAAGAAGTTTGCACTCCGATTACGAACGAACACAGCGAAGTTTGATGCCGTCGGCAAATAGTAATACTTCAGAGGTTTTCACGCTATGAGAATGTCGTTCACAAATTCATAAATAATAGTGGACCGAGGTTGCCCCCTTGCGGCACTCCGGAAGGCGCTAAATATTTTTCAGACATGAGCCCGGGCACACGAACATAATTTTCACACTGAGAGATAACTTTTAAACCAATGGCAGTACGCCGGACACAAACCATAACTATCTAGTTTGGTAAGAAGAGTATTGTGATCAACCTTTTCGAATTCCTTTGTCATTTCAAGATATAGTGCATAGACTTGTGGATGGTCACGAACACATGGAACAGTATGATCTAAAAGAAGCACAGATTAGCTTGAACCGAGTTGCCCTTCAAATATTCGCGTTGCTCGTGGTTTATTTTTAGGCCAAAGTAACTGTACAGACGTCTGTGTATTACCATCTAAAAAACCTTGGAAAAACTACACAATAATGAAAAGGGACGGTAGTTGTTTACAATACTAGGATCGCCTGATTTATGAATCGCAACAGCTACGGCGCGTTTCCAGATAAGGAAAATATTCCTGAACGAAGCGATAAATTAAGTATTTGTAATAACACAGGAGACGGACGCTCCGGACACCATTTCACGATAAAACTGGGAATGCCACTTGTACCACAAGACAGCTTAAGTTTTATTGTAAAAATGCTTTCCTAAATTTTAAGTTCGTCAAATGGGGTAAAAGAAAGTAGTTTAGAAATAGCTGTTTTGTGTTTGCTTCATTTTGCTGAGGTGTTGCAGCCAGCTTTGTTCATGGCTGTAATTTTTGTTATCGAAATTCATGTCGTAGTCAAAATTTGAGGCTGTGCGTTACGAATGGTTCGTAGTTCAAACCATGATCGCTTCAATACAAAGACTGTAGTTTAGACATGCCTTTTTTGTCTCCTTTCTTTTTCTAAGGAGCTGGAGCCAGCCTTGTTCACGGCAAAAATCTGATTGTTAGCGAAACCAACGTCTTCGTAAAAATTACAGACGGAGCATTGTGCATTGTTGGTAATTCAAACAATGGCCGCTTCGACCAGTAGACTGTAATCTAGACATGGCTGTTTTGTGTTTGCTTTACTTTGTTCGGGTGCTGCAGCCAGCTTTTTTATGGCATTAACTTGTTTTTTATCCAAACCCACGTCATAGTCAAAGTTTGAGACTGAGCATTGTGAATTGTTCGTAATTCAAACTATGATCGCTTCGAGCCAGAGTCTGTAGTCTAGACATGCCTGTTTTGTTTCTGCTTTTGTTTACTAAGGTGCTGGAGCCAGCTTTCTTCACGGCATAAGCTTGTTTGTTAGCGAAACCAACGTCATCGCAAAAAAGTACAGACGGATCATTGTGCATTGTTCGCAATTCAAACAAAGATCGCTTTGACCCAAGGACTGTAGTCCAGATATGTCTGCTTTGTGTTTGCTTTATTTTGGGGAGATATTGCACCCAGCATTCTTCATGGCATAACATTAACGAAACTAACTAAATTAGACAGCTAGCAACTACTGATTACAGCGACCAAAAGCAGAGTGTCAGCTTGCAGGGACTTAGTATATATTGTAGTCAATTGTCGTAGTCTAAAAAATAAAACTCTGGAATTTGCTTCTCTTTTGGAAACAACAAAGCCTCATATAGTTTTTGGAACTGAGTCTTGGCTGGATAGTACCAGAACAGATAGTGAAATATTCCCATCCAATTACACTACAAATCGAAAAGACCGCAGCACACACGGTGGTGGAGTGTTTGTGCTTGTCCACAACAGTATGAGCAGTGTCCCTCTCAATGTTGATAGTGAATCATGTGAAACTATTTGCTGTAAAGTCATGCTTGGTAATGGCTCCTCTGTGGCTATAGGCTCTTTTTATAGGCCACCAGGCTCAAACTCTTGCCAACCCTTGTTTCAATTAAGCATTATATTATTAAGTCTGGAGGCTACATACACGGTCGTTGCCGGTGACTTTAATCTCCCAAATATAGACTGTGTCTCTTTTCAGCCAATCATCCAGACTACATTTGTTATTTATTCTGCTTTCCATCAATTGGTCATTGCCCACTCCTTATCTCAGTTTGTTCAGGCTCCAACAAGACTGGGTCCTAGCAGCGCTAATATGTTAGATTTGTTTTTTTGCAATGACCCCAATCTTGTTTCCTCCGTCACTGTGATACCAGGAATTAGCGATCATGATGTTGTCGTTACAAGAATGTCCTGTAATGCAATACAACGGCGCAGTGCACAACCACGCAAGGTGTTTTCGTTATGAAAGAGGCGACTACGTAATGCTATCCCGAGAACTGGATTCGTTTTTTCCTGTATTCCAATCGCATAGCTCAAACTTGGATATAAATTCTGCCTGGAATTTATTTAAAACGAAAATTTTATGTTTGACTCAGACATACATTCCATCACGCATCATACCAGGAAAAAGAAGGAACGATAAACTGTGGATGAATAGAGAAATTCGAACTTTGATCAACAAAAAGAATCGTTTATTCAGTAGCTATTGTCGTTCAAAATACCCTAGATTATATTCCAAAATGAAGGAAATAGGCAAAATCATAACCAAAGAAATGCGCAAGGCACAAAATAAATATCTAGACACCCTACCCGAAAAACTGAGAAGAAATCCTAAAGAGGTTTGGAAATACGTCAAAAACAAGAAAACTCCTAGCATCGCTACCCCCCAAGTCATAGATGGTGTCAATTACGGAACGAACTTAAAAAGTAAGGCTGAAACCTTTAATCTTTATTTTCAATCAGTTTTCACTCGGCATGTCAACCCGGTAGATAGATTACCGACATCAAACGTAGTTACACAAATGGACAACATCGACTTCTCGTAGAGTGGCATTGTGTCGTTATTGCAAAGAATCAAAGTAAGCAGTGCCCCAGGCCCTGACTGCATTTCCAACTTCATTCTGAAAACTGTGCTGTTTCTGTTTCCCCTTACTTAACCGTGTTGTTTAAAAGTCTTTTAAACAAAGCGAACTTCCTCTTGACTGGAAAAGTGCCAACGTGGTCCCAGTATATAAAAGTGGAGATAAAACCAGCACATGCAACTATAGGCCTATTTCTTTAACAAGTGTTTCTTGTAAAATGTTAGAGCACATCATTTACTCGAATTTCATTAATCATCTACAAAATAATGCATTCTTTTCCCCTATGCAGCATGGTTTCAGAGCGGGATTTTCTTGCGAAACGCAATTAGTAGAATTCACCCAAGACCTCTCTTTTTCCATTAACAATGGTTTACAAGTCGATTGTGTCTTTTTGGACTTTCGGAAGGCTTTTGACTCGGTATCTCATACCTTGTTATTACAAAAGATGGCAGCTGTTAAGATTTCGGATTCACTTTTAACCTGGCTTGAGGCCTATCTTGTTGGAAGGAAGAATGCGTAGTTTTAGACGGTGTGAGCTCGTCAAACGTTAGTGTCTTATCAGGTGTTCCACAAGGATCGGTGTTGGGCACCCTTCTTTTTTTAGTGTACATAAATGATCTTGCTGTTCATCTTTCTAGCCACGTCCGGCTGTATGCTGATGATTGTTGTATATACCGTAATATCACGTGTGTGGCTGACTCCCAGATACTGCAAGACGATCTCCATTCTGTGATGTCATGGTGTCAAACGTGGAATATGACCTTAAATTTAAACAAATGTAACGTAGTTAGATTTTTTAACAAAAGACAACCTTTGGCCACAGAATATTTCTTAGGTGTCACAAGTTTAGCTGTTGTACCTGAATATAAGTATCTGGGAGTTTTATTTTCTAGTAACTTGTCATGGAATGCTTATGTTGATTATTTGTCATCTAAGGCCAGTCGCACATTAAACTTTCTCAAACGCAATTTTAGTCAGGCACCTACTAACTTTAAAGAAACATTGTACATATCGAATGTACGTCCCATTTTGGAATATGCATGTGCCGCATGGGATTTGCATACCCGTCATACCATTGAACAACTCGAACGTATTGAGAAACGGGCAGCTGGGTTTGTCTCCGGCAATTATGATTTCTCCATAAGATCATCTGAAATACGCCGCAACCTGGAATGGCCTCTGTTGGAAGACAGAAGAAGGTACCTTAGGCTCACTTTATTTTTCAACATACTAAACGGTAGAACCGGCATCGATAAAGGGCGTTATCTTAAGGAACCCAGTTATGTGTCGCCGCGTACAGATCATTACTTAAAAGTACGTGAATATCGATGCAGAATTAACGTATTTAAGCACTCTTTTTTTCCACGAACGATACACGAATGGAATAATTTACCAACTGATGTCATCTCTGCGGCACCTACTTCCTTTCCTACTGCCCTAAAAAACTTACTTTTGGAATACGTTTCCATTGTGCTCTTTCAATAGTGCTAGTCACTATATTTTGTTTTTATATATTGTACAAAGTGTTGTATTTTTCTCCTAAAATGTCATTTCCACTATTTCTGCATCACAATAGTTCTAGGTGTATCTCTATATTTATCGTTTGTTATTGTTTTGTATTGCCTTACCCCCCTACAATAGTGCCCAGAACTGGGCGATGTAGGTATTCGAATAAATAAATAAATAAATAAAAACACAAGGAGTGTAATCGAACAATGCTTGGATTCGGACGAGTGGGCTCGACATTATGATGTATACTGCGCTTCGGAGTTACACTAAACCCATAAACACGTAAATTATGAGATTATATGGTACACAGATAAGACCATGACGTACTTGTGAAGGCGCACACTAACAGCTGTTTATGTTTGGTTTTAGAGGGCACCTCTTAAGGCCCGTTTTCGGGTTGAGCGGTGACGGCGTCGCCGTCAACGGCGGCCTATACCGCGCGTTGCATTACGGGACGTCACAGTTACCTCGCTAAAGTAAGCGTGGAAACTGAATTCGTGTCGAGGCCATCTGACGACATCCCTGTTGAGGCCATGTGAGAAGGAGGACGAAAAAAGGAGGAGGCGGAGGGGACGAGTAGAAAAAGAGACGAGGAGGAGAAGGAGGAGAAGGAGGGGGGCAGGAGAAAGGGAGAGAAGGAGGGGCACACCCTCCCCTCTGTACCCTCCTCTCCTCTTCCTGAAGAGGTGCGCTCTAGTTTCGCATCATAAAGATTTGTAAATGTCTTTAATTTTTTTTTCGTAGGCTTTGTGCTACTAGAACGATAATCCAGCGACCCAGAAGCACAAAAGTGCATCGGGGACTCCGGACCATCGTTTCGTCATTGTATCTGCACAGGTGATTCCCAAGTCACCTGTGCTAAAACGCCGGACATCACGGAATTTCTCGCTCAGGTGGTAGAGGTGACGAAACGTATAGTACGCAGAAATTACTACATTGAGGCCAACTATATTTATTGTCTGGCATCGGACGTCCATTCGCTACAGCCTGGTCACTCTGGACACCATGGCTAATTCAAATAAACGAAATAAATACGATTTTTGAGCGCAGCTCTTAGGCGCCCGTTTCTGGCTTGAGCGGCGTCGCTGTTGCCGTCGGCGTGACCGTGAGGTCATGTGACCCCCGTGAGACCACGTGGCTCCGGTGACGTCACGTGACCCCGTGAGATCACGTGACTTCCGTGAGGTCACAGGACTCCTGTGAGGTCACGTGACCCCGGTGACATCACGTGACCCCCGTGAGGTCACTGACCCTCGTGAGGTCACGTTGCCAAGGTGAGGTCACGTGACCCCATGAGTCACGTGACCCCTGTGAGGTCACAAGGGTCACGTGACCTCACGGTTCAGCCGACGGCGACGACGATGCCGCTCGGACGGAGGGGTACCAGGCAGGATGAGGAGGTGAGGAGGAGGGGTATACCCTCCCCTCAGTACCCTTCCCTCCTCCTCCTCAAGAGATGCGCTCTAATTCGGCGTTACAGAGAGTTGTAAACGGCATTTTTTTCTTCTCGCTCGGTATGTGCGCAGTCAGTCGACTAGCGCCTTCTATCGGTTAGCCTTGGGGTCACTTCCTGTCCACACAAACATTCGATATATTTTTGTTTACAGCAGCAGCTTTTAGTGGCCCCCGGTTTCGCGACGACGTGAGTGTAAACGAAGAGGTCCCCCGCTAAATTGGGTGCGAAAACTAATGTAGCATGACCTGACGACAAGGGATCTATAGACAAATTTAAGTTTCCCGCTAAATTTAATGAAACAATTTACATCAAGCGACCCATGCATCAGTTCAGTTTTCCCGCTCAATTTGGCGGAAAAATATATGTGACCCACAGAATAATTTAAGTTTCCCGCTAAATTTAATGAAACAATTTACATCGAGTGACCCACGCGCCAGTTCAGTTTCCCCGCTCAATTTGGCGTAAAAATATATGTCGGCTGATCCGTCGTCACGTAACCTACAGACAAATTTAGTTTCCTCGCTAAATTGAGCGCAAAAATTGATTTCATGTGACCTATGCAGCAATTCAGTTTCCCCGCTAAAGTTTCGCGGGAAAACGCAACACGACGTTAGAATAATTTATTCATCAACAACGGATCGACGCTAAATCAAAGCCGCGTCATTTCAAGATCAGATCACCGTATGACACACGATGGGCCAATGTAAATCGATCGTCATCGCCATAGCGTCAAATAAGCAGCACAGCTACCACTGTCTAAACGCACCACATCGTGTGATCGTCCAGTAATTTTTTTTTTCTCTCTCGCAGACATGAAATCGTTTACTGAAAGTTAGATGTTTCCTTTTCATGGAGATAGCTGGACGAATTGCGCTTTGTTTAAAACCACTAGTGTAGCACAGGACTGGAAGTGTTTATGGGTACACACAGGGACAATTCAAGCGGGTAAGTGCGGATGGAGAAGAACCGTCCTCCTTGAGCCTCGATCATTCTCACTCTCTACGAGTTCTAGGTCTGACTTTAAAGAATAAAATGAGTGATCAGTTTAACGTGAACGTTTTCTCAAATACCTGGACCAATAATTTTATGATAAAGCGTTAAGCAAAATTAAAGTCGCAATGCCTCAACCCTTGCTATTAATGAGCAACTCGGGTCAATATTTTCTAATTTGTGATTTCGACTGCTTTAAGTGACCCTGAATTACACGGTATATTTGTTTTTCAATATTGTGTGTAGTTTTATGTGTATCACGGCTCAGTTTGGTTTGGCGCGTCGACGGCAAAACCGAAACTATCTGCTAGAGGCATGGCAACACTGGTCATCAGCTCTACGGCCGCGCCGTGACGTACCGGGCTGATGCGATACGCGCCGCCCGGTGTTCCTTGACTAAAACCTAATCCCGCTTCCCAAAGTTGCTAAAGAGCAGCTGGATGCATCTTCAAAATCGTTTTAGTGGAGAACACTAGAATACTTTGACCTAGTATTTCGGCTGTAATCATATTGCATTTAACTAAAGCGATACAAGTCAGTTTATTTGGTTTCGTTTTTGACCGGAGGTGCCCTTTAAATGAGCCATATTAAAATGGCCATAAAATAAATAAAATTTCGTGTAGCATAAAATTGTGACCAGACCATGAATGACCATAATAATACCAGCAGAACAAAACAAGATGGACAAAAGGACAAACGCACATTCCAAACACAGCAAGGTGACTGGTGCAAGACCGAAAAAATCGACTTGGTCCTGTTATCGAACCAAGGACCTCTTCATATCCAGTGGAGCGCTCTACCAACTGAGCTAATTAAAAGTTATACGTTAGTAGAGCAAACTGGCTTTTACAGCTGCCATCGGTCTTACACCAACAAGTGTGAACGCCATGCATTTTAAGTTTATGATGACAATGCAATAAATACAAATGTGAAAGAGAGCTGGATAGGAATGACGATAATATTCCCTGGAGAAAGGGGAAAAGGGCGACAAAGGACAAACATACCATTATAGGCTTATAAACATTGAGGGAGGTAGGAAAAAAATGAAATGAGAGGACAGCGGTCAAAAATTAGAGGCTGACAATTTTACAGTATACGGGGTAGCAGAAACTCACCTCACAGATAAATGGGAACCACCGTATATGCCAGGCTACTGCTGGATGGGATGCAACTAGAGGGGAGGTGAACGCAAAGGCTGAGCTCTAGGCATGTTACTTAAAGGACAAGACTGGGAAAGAGAGACGTTAAGCTGTAGATAACACTTATGGCTGTAAGGTAGAGCAACTGGTCTGAACACTCTTCTGGGGTTTACTTACCTTAAAGCAGGAAATGACTCAAGGGAGAAAATACTGAACACTTTACATGTCTTTCGAGGGACATAAAAAATGTCCTTAATAAGAAAATAATTATCATAGGGGCCATGAATGCCCACTTAGAGGAGTTGGACGGATTCACAGATACAACGTAAAGTTGCTAGAAAGTTTCTGCGGTGCCCTGGACCTAGTTTTAGTTAATTAATGCACAAGTAAATTGCGACGGTTATATAACGTGGGAACGAAACTGCTCACAGTCAACAATAGGCGTCTGCCTTACGTCCTACAAACTGCATGACAGGATAGGAGGTATGGAAATATATAAGGAAGGTACAAAAAGCTTTGAGAGTGACCGCAAAAAAAATTAAGATTAAATTTGAAGTATCCAAACCAGAACAAGCTCAGGAATTAGCAGGTGAGCCTAACTAAGTGAAGCTCAAATACAAAAAGTATCTAAATGTATTGGGACCATAGAGTCACAAAAAAATGAATTAAAGTATTATAATCTAATAGGAATCTGTAAAATAGAATTTGAGAAGCATTGAATTGAACAAAGAGAATGTCAAAAACGAAGACACAAAAAAAAGTTGGTGGAATAACAAGGTCAAAACAGCCATATTGCGGCGCCAAGAGGCATCTAGAGAGCATAGGTGGGCAAAGAAAAGGGAATCCTTTTTATCTAAAGTAGCATCAAAATGGGAGGACTTACAAAAGCGGAAAAGGAAGACATCAGTTTTAATACAGGCCAAAATGGGGAGTGCAGGAGTGCAGTACCAAGTAACATTGGTGTCTTGTAGATATGTTGCGAGAATGTTCCGAATGGTGTGGGTCTGTTGGGTGATTTTCAACAACGGTCTTCCATATGTTTCTGACACAATTGTGATTGACACTGAGAAACATGCAGTGTTACGCTACTGTTTCGAACCCCAAGCTGCCTGGGGAACTGTGTATTTAAAGTCGAGAAAAGACTAAATATATAACATTTTTTAGGCGGCATGATATAACTGTTCAGCAACGACAGCGCCGAACACATTTGTATGCGATGCGGTATCGCTGTAGTGGAGAGTACAACATCGCCACTTTGTGCAGCAAACTGTTTCCAATTAGCTCTTGACGCGACATTGATCGTCAGGACAAATCCGCAGCGTTGCGACGGTTTCGCATTTTATGCTGCCTGGGAAACTGCACAGTAATAGTAGGGAAAAGCATGAAGGTCCAACGTTTTCTATGTGGCATAATTTAATGTTGAGCAACTGCATCGCGCGACATGTTTCTTAGGTTTCTTAGGCAATGCGAAACAGTGTAGTACAGGCCCAAAAATTGCAACGTTGTGTAGTAAACCTTCTCCAATTTGCTTCTGACGCAACATTGATCGACACGACAACGAGGCAGCTTGAGGCCACTTTTTCGAATTCTATGCCGCCTGGAAAACTGCTCATTATTAGTCGGGAAAAGGCTCACTGCACAATATTTGCTGGGCGTCATAATTTAAATTGTGACAAACTTCACCGCAAAGCACGTTTTTTATGCAATGCTGTATCACTCTCTTACGGAGGCAAATATAGAAGCCTAGTGTAGTAACTGTCTGCAATCTGTTCCTCATGCAACATTCTTCGAGAGGCTGTGCTTCGAACTCCATGCTGCCTAAAAACCCGTGTAATAAAAGTCGGAAAAAGGCTGAAGGTACGATGTTTGCTATGCAGAATGACTCCAAAACGACCGTGGAATGGGCCATAACACCGCAACTGGCGGCCTTGACGCGAGCCACACGGGCCCTTGTCCGCTGACAACGCAGCGTCGTTTTTGTGCCTGGAGACGTCTCCCTTCATCCCCTAATCTTAGCGGACTAACCACTTCCTACGTTTCCCCTTCTGCCGTCGACTCTGTCTTCTCTTCCTTTCACTTCTCACCCTCACTTCATGGTCCTTTGCGTTCGAAGCCGGCATCCCCGTCTGTACTTTTGTTTATTCTTCCTGTACAAGGCCCTCAGCTAAGCGTGTACCTTGGTTCCCACGACCTTCATGTGGCCTGTGCGTCGGCCCAGCCGGGATTATCGTTTCGTCTCTGGCCATGTTCTTTGTTCACTCCTAAGCTGACAGTGCGGTGGAAGCTATGTGCTCGTTGAACTAGCCGTACGTCTGTGTTTCGCCACGTGGTCACTCTACAGCGCGGTCATAACCAAGCGTTTAGAGCGGGGTCGTGTAATAAAAAGAGAGCTTGGTTGCTTCAGCGAGCATGTAGTTCACACCGCGCTGTCAGCTTGGAGGCTCACGGGCCCACGGAGAGGTTGCAAGCAGCCAAGCACAGAAATTAATTTACCGGGTCCAGCCGTATTTTCGGCATTCCCCAAATCCCAATGGCGCTTTAGCCCAAGCAATAGTCCTGTTCGGCTGCACAGAGGGGACGCCGGAGCAATACTAGTGGCGCCGCGCTCTGGCGCAAAACTGCCCTTCATAGCAGTATGGGTCCGGTTGCAATGGCGCCGAACGCGTTAGAATTCTACTGCGGCCACGTTGCAATATTATTGTGGCTTTCTTTCTATTAAAAACGATGCTTATTTTTTCAGGGAGGCCAACCTGCGTGAAGTAAGGTTAACTGCTTGACAAGTCTCTGTGGTAGAAGAGAAAATTCTGGCATAAGAACATGTTTCGACACCGGCGATGTCTCACAAGTGCATAAGTCAAACGCGACAGCGTCGCCTATGACATCGGCATCAAGATAAATGCTGTTTTAATGCGAAAGCATTAACTGTCTAATGGAGCGAGCTGACGTCATCAGTCTGAAGCGCGAAAACGGCAGAGAGTTTCCTTCGGTTCCATTGGCTGGCGCGTGTCGACGCTACACTCGTCAGTTTCCACGACCCCTCATCCCATGGCGCTGCGTGTGTATCAGCGCGGAGCGTCCAAGGTCACCAGGGGAGGACGCACACCGACCGGCGACGAAAAGTACGCAGCAGACGAAGAAGGGAGCGGAGGAGCGGCTTGCATGCTTTCGCTCTTCACAACTCATAAAAAATGCGTAGTTGTACCTCGATCGTTTTGATGGTTTCGCTTGTTTTTGAAAGTCAGAGCTTTTCGGACAAAAATAAGGATGGTACATTGTTCAAATCGCCTTTTCGCGCACAGCTGCGTTGTCGCACGCACTGCTTGAATTCGTGCAAGTGCTCTGAGAAAGTTCGGGTTACCAACTTCTGGAAGCATGCCCCGGCTGTTTTAATTCGTGCGAATGAAGTCCATGGCGAGGAATGAACTGCAAGACAGTAACAGTATTTCAAACTATAAAAAAAACGAAGCGGGACGCAAATACAGCCACACTTCATCTGTTTCAAGGCGTTTTGAGCGGGTCGTGCAGCAAAATTAAACACTTTTACTATACGCCGCGACACCTTGTCTTGTTGGCGCACGTGTACCGCTGCCGTAAGAGTGGTAACATGTTAATTCACACACGTGCGTCAGTAACCCACACATGCTTTTATGAGTAAAAAGAGAGATCACCAACCAACTTACATTTGCGCCAGTATCATTTTCTCGTATTTTTTACTTTTTTAAGTTACTCCAGAAGGGTGATTACAGGAGCGATCCCCTCCAAATTGACGGTGACTAACCCTCCATGGCCCAAGAACTCATCCGCACCCCCGCCCCTGCTGAACGTATCGCAGTGGAACTGTCGCTCGTTCCGCAACAAGCAACCATCCCTTACTCTCCTTGCCCTTCAACACTCGCCAGACCTCATCGCCCTTCAAGAAGCGAATACGGACAACGTCTCGCTCCGGGTTTACACGACATATGCCACTGATTTAACATCCTGAACAGCCGTCCTTGTTCAAGCCACACAAACGGCTCCAACGCACACTCTACCGACCACGATAGATAATTCATTCGTCGAGCTCCTATCCCGCAAAAAGACAGAAGCCAGCCTGTACGTCCTTAACATCTACAGTCCTCCAACGCAGCCTCTCCCTGCGATTGACCGACTGTTACGAATCGTCCGCCAACGTACCATGGGCCACGAACTTGTGGTCTTTGGGGACTTCAACGCCCAGCATACGGCCTGGGGTTACCCCAGAAATAACAAAAAGGGTACAACCTTACACGAAGCGACTCTACAAAATCAACTCTATCTATGTAACTCCCTTCACATTCCCCCCAGAATCGGCAACAGCGTCTCGCAGGATACAACCGCCCACCTGACATTTACGTACAACATCAAACAGGCTACATGGTCGCGCCTGAACTAAACTCTGTGCAGCGACCATTACATAATACAGCTCCAAATTCCTCTCTAGCACTCTAGGGCCAGCAGCCAACAATCGGCACAGCACGCACCACCAATTGGAACGATTTCCGAGAAGCAACTGCCACCAGTCCCATTATAAGCCTCAATTATTGGACCACCCAACTCCTTGAGAAAATACGGGAAAACACCAAGGAACTATTCCTTGCGAAGGACAATCCCGCCATCGACGCCCATCTCCTCCACCTCTGGGACGCCCGCAACGGGCTACTCAGACGGTGGAGGAAAAACAAGACAAACCGCAAGCTGAAGACCCGCATTGCAAAACTAACGGCAGAAGCGGAAGCATGCGCCCGCCAACTTAGCCAGTTAAACTGCACGCAACTTTGCAATAAACTTCAAGGAACGCTGGGGACCCGCCAAACTTGGTACCTGCTACGCTCCCTGTTGGAGACCGGCGAATTCAAGGCGGTCATGACCCACCAACTCCGCCGATTAATTCACAATTACTCGGATATTGAAACCGATTTGTTAGAAGAACTCAAACAACCTTTGGCGGCCCCATCTCACGCCCAATCCAAGCGGGCACCAGACTACACGGGTGACTCCAATCCTGAAATGGACGAGCCGTTCTCACTTGCTGAAATCTCACTTGCAACACCTCCCCTAGCATTTCACAGTTGTCACCCAAAATATGTAAATGATGTTGTTGTTCGCAGTCTAGTAAATAGTGCCCTGAAAAAAATCATGTTCCCACTTTAGTGAGTCTGCTTTCAAGCGCCTGTATGACCGTTTCAAAGCCACTGGGTGCCCTCATGATTACATTTTCAATCAGTTGTTGTTTCTGGTCTCTGTCAAGAAAAAGTGCCAAAGTGCTCTTAAACCCACTAAGCATGTGGTTCTTCCGCTTTTTCACCATATTTCGCATAATCTTAGATCCATTGAGAACAAGTGGGCATGGAAGATTTGCAGCGATGAGGTGGCTCATGTTTTTCGTCTTGCCGCAGCTCCTGAACGTGTCTGCGCATAAGTCCCCGTCCAGCTGGTGGCACGATGACGGCGCGGCTTTTCTCTAGTTTACGGTCCGCGAGCTGCCATCCGCCACGCGCTCGTCGATTACAGTGTTTCCTCCTGGGATCAAGATCACAGAGGATTTCGCTCGTGCTATGCCATTCTCAGTGACATCAACGCACGCGCCTACAAAGGGACCCCCCGGCTACAGCCCGCCAGTGGGCATGGAAGATTTACAGTGATGAGGTGGCTCATGTTTTTCGTCTTGCCGCAGGTTAGTAGGCGTAAACCTTGCCGCAGTTTTGAGTCGAATTATGTCCCCGGTATTGCAGAAATTTAGTATTGCTTTAATTTTCTATCCTGGAGCGTTTTTCCTAAAAAAGTAAGTACCGGTAGTGATTTTCTATGGGCGTGAAAGAAAATTTATTGAAGGGTAAAGATAATTTATTGGTTCCCAGTCTTTAGACTCGGGGCCATAGATTCTTGTATAGCTGGCTGTAGCTGTATTTATTAATTTCTATGGCCGACCATAGAGGGCTATAGAGGGTGATAGCCTGCCACATAATTTTCTATAGACGACCATAGACCATTTCTGTATGGGGCGGCGGCGGCTCCGGCCTCCGGCGCGCCAGCTGTGCGCCGTGTGACGTCACTGCTCCTTTCGCATGTGCAGCACGGCTCTCCAGGAGCCACCCGAAACTGCTCAACCTCGGCCAGTGTAGCTCACGCTACAAAAGGGGCTGTGGATGACAAAGACAAAGGCTCGTGAAGAAGGGTACACGTTTACATGGCAGAAAAACAGAACGGTGTTTGTACGAAAGGCGGAGGGCCAGCGCGCTATTAAAATTAAATCCGTGGATGATCTCGACAAAATAATGTAAAATGGCTGATACAACATTCATGTCCCTGCACTATAGCTAGGATATATTTAAACAACTTCTGCTAGATAATGTATCGTTTCTTAAAATACAATTTTCTGTTTGTCATTTCAATGCTAGGAGTATTGTAAATAAACATGATGATGTTACTATGTTTTTGAACTCTCTGAATTACAGTTTAGACCGTCTTGGCTTTCACGGAAACTTAGGTTTAAAATGCAAGTGATCAGGTTTAGTTTTGAAGGCTATAAGAGCGAAGGCGTATTCAGATCTAACAAAAAAGGAGGGGGCGTTTCATTGTATTTTCATAAAAGCATAGGTTATAGTGCAGTGTTGTACACGTTCCTCAAAAAAAAGGAAACGAAAGCTCGTTCCTCGTTTCTTCTGATTTTTGGAACGCGTTCCCGCTACAAGTTCCATATTGAAAAAAGGAACTCGTTCCCGTTACAGTTAGAAAAATGGAACGTGTTGTTACATATAAGTTACATTTGTATTTTTTTGCTAATTACCATATATAGATTAATCGAGCAGAGTTGTTTAGTTTTTTATCTATCCCATTAATAGTCAGCATACGAGTGTGTATGTCGTAATGGAAGGACACCAGGAGAAGAAAGCACGCGGAAGCAGGGTTTCATTTGTTTATATATTTATGTTAAAAATCTCAGCTATCATTCATGTTCATGTTTGTAGTGGACGATTTAGACGAGCCGAATGTACTTTTACCCAAGATTGCACGAGCGTTTTACAACAACCTTACACTGTTTCAATTTAACAAAGTCCCGTGTTAGAACTTACAGGGATACTACAACGAAATTTCGGCGCTCATATTTTGGTCTATATATGTTCAAAGGAGCAGTATCATATCGAACATACCAATATCTTGTTAAAAAAGTCTTGAAAAGTAATTTTAGAACGAATTAAACGATTAGCAAAGAGCACCTGGTGGATGTCGCTAACGCATCGCTTGTAATGCCCGTCTAGGAGCCTTGACAGCTAGTGACGGTGAGTGTCTCGCCTCCGGCCACGACGAGAAAAGAGGGGAAGGAGGAACTCCCCTCTTCCCGAGAATGCCTTTCGTGCGTTGCAGAAGTCGCTGTTGTCCCCCTACAAGATTATAGAAGATAAACCCGCCACTCAAAATTCGTACAAAAGCAGCCGCTTCGGTGGCTGGAACGACTAGGCCGTCCTATCGACTGTCAGCCTCGCCGTAGCTTTGATCGTCCCGAGACGACCTACGTCACGATTGCGTTGGATGTCACGTGGTCTCCGCTGGGCCTTCTCCGAGCGCTTGCCAGAGTGGGCCGTTTATACCAAAAAATACAGCCACCAGGCTCAAAGTACAAACATGCGATTGTCATTTACGGATATTGTGGATCATATTCAACCTATTTTTAAACACGACGGGAATATTTCATATTTCGTTGAAGTATCCCTTTAACAACAGCTGCTTCTTGATGTCGCTGTCCGCAAGACGAGGAAGTGAAGGAGAGGGTAGGGCTTTTGGAAATTCAGTATTGAAAGCTACAAATACTTCTTTGTGAAGGTTGTATTTCTTGTTCAGTTTGAAGGTGGGGGACAAAAGAAGGAATAAAGGTTATTTTTTGTGTATCTTTTAAGTGACCAATGTTCGGGATACAAGGGTGAGTCCGATATCTGGCAATCTGTGATCTTGTTGTGATTGTAGGTCTCTTTATTGAAGTTCAGAAATGGCTGTAGTCGGAATAAGAGTTCTTGGTGTATGAGGATTCGTGGAGCCAAAGAAAGTAGCTGAGTTTGAAATAACCCTCTGTCTTTGCTCTTTTCCTACGACCAAAAATTTCGCTTTTTGTACCGCAGTTTCGGGCACTCAAAAAAGAATCAATGCCCACCAGCTCTCCTGCACCCGAAACTGTTAGCAAGCGAGGACCACACAAAATAATCCATAACATTAGTAGCCAAAAAGTTAACGAGATCCTGCACTTCGTAGAGATAATGTTTTTGTACTTTCATTCTTTCTCAGTTAGAAATAAAATAAAAATTACCCCACTGGACGAAAAAAAGGAACGCCGTTACTCTTTCCGTTCCAGAAAAAATGCAACGCGTTCCCGTTCCAGTTCCACCGATGTAAATGAAACGGCGGCGTTCCTTCGTTCCTCCTAAAAGGAACGCGTTCCAAGAACGCCGTTCCTTGGAAAGCCGTTCCGTGCAACACTGGTATAGTGTTATGTGCGAATATTCACATGTAACTACGGACTACGAATCGATTGTTGCCATATGTGAAGGATCCGTAGGTAGCTGCTCTATATCGGCCACCTTTTGGGGTATTATCCGAAATTATGAATTACGTCGTTAAACGTTTGGAGCATATTACCTCATTGAATTCAAGAATCATACTAATAGGGGACTTTAATATTGATCTGTCGGGCTCGCACTCACTTTGTCGACCATTCTTTGATACTGTTCAATCATTCGGGTGCAGTAAGCGTTATTACTGCGCCGACAAAATTAACTCGGGATAGTGCAACCATAGTCAATTTATGTATCACAAGTGGACCTATCGAGTAAACAATCTCTGGAATCTTTTCCTGTCCGGTCAGTGATCACTTACCTATATTTTGCATTCTTCCTTCTGAACGAAAACAATTAAACACAAAGCGCTCTCTAGCTGTCACAACTCGTAGGAGTATCAGTTGTGCCAATATAACTACGTTCTATAACCTTGTGTCAAACATTAATTGGCATGATTTATACAGTGAAAGCGATCCAAGTATATGCTATGACATTTTAAGAACTAGGATAAAAGAATGCGATGACGAAGTGTTTCACTTGCTAAATGTTAAACAACACAAGAAAATTTCAAAACCATGGATCACTCATGATATGTATAGAAAAATAAAAGGGCGAGATAAACTCTATGATACTTTTATCAAAACAAGAGATGAGTCCGTGTTACGCGTATATAAAAATATAAGGAATAATGAAAAAATTGTAAGGGTGCAGGCGAGCTGGTGGAAGTTAACCATAGTTTTGTTTAACCCGAGACTGGGGTATTTCGGAAAAGGGACGAGAAGAAAAGAGGCCACAAGGAGGCGACGTCTCAAACACAGCTAAGGATTTTATTCCATCGTATGCACTTTTATACACACCACGTCCACACACCACGTCCCACCTACCAACCAAGTCGACCAATGACAACAATAACACTCGGAATACTCTAAGCCAAACATAGGCCCAAAACATTACAAAAGAAAAATCTTTCAGCCAGACAAAAGGACAAGATAAGCCTCCGAATACACAAAGTCGACAATGAACCGTTAAAAGGTTTTTTTCCCAAACCCGCAAACACACGGAACCAAAGGGAAAGAGGGCATACAAGACCTAATTACACAAAGCCAAACAACAAACCAATAACCTAGCCGGTACTTAGTAAAAAAAAAAAAAAAAAAAACGGCAAACGGTTATTCTAACCCGCACTACACTTTGACGGAAAGCGGAAGAGGATAACCATGACCCAAAAACACAAAAGGGGAGAATGCAAGAGTTCCAACCTCAACTACACACTTGAAAGAAGTAACAAGGAATACCAGAACTAACAATATGTCCTGGACCTGTACTGCATCTTTGTAGGCAGCGCAAAAAGTTAAAAAAAAACAAAAAAAAAAACGGGGTTTACATCTTGAGGAATTTTCTTGAGCTTTCTCCTAGATGCATTGATGGCTGGCTAATACAATTTCCCATCGACTTAATTCGAACTGTTTCCTTCACTACCCTTTTTATCTCATTCTCCTCTCGATGTATTACCTCCGTTTCCGACCAAAACACCTTACAATTGTTGCACTCAGCCATGTGCTTGGCGATCTCCGAGTTCGGTGCCACGTTTTTTACATTTCTTTTATGCTCAGTCAGTCTGTCATTTACGCACCGCGAAGTTTGCCCCACATATCTAAAACCACATGCTAAGGGTATCTCATAGACTACACCTCCTTTGCAAGCCACTGACCTGTCCTGATGTTGCCTTCTGCATTCCTTTGGAGGTGCACAGAACGGAGTCATCCTGTTTAATTTGTAATCAGATGAAAACACTACGTCAACTCCAAATTTGTGAGCACTCGCTTTAAGGTTATGCGAAACACTGTGGTAGTACGGGACTACGGCAACCTTTTTACTTCTTTCTCTCCTTGTTCCATTTCTCTCGCCGAAACTTGGGGAGAGCTGCCTCGTGATGAAATCTTTATCATAACCCGCATCCTCTAACCTCACCCACTGCCTTTTGAGGGCTTGGCCTACATAATGAAGACATGACTTCTTTAGAGCGTTTCCGATTATTGATTTGACCACCCCAGCCTTCACAGTCTTTGAATGGCAGCTTCTTCTACTTAAAACTGGCTTTGCCGATTCTTTTCCGTACTCCCAGCACTGGGAGTGTGCTGGGAGTACGGAAAAGAATCGGCAAAGCCAGTTTTAAGTAGAAGAAGCTGCCATTCAAAGACTGTGAAGGCTGGGGTGGTCAAATCAATAATCGGAAACGCTCTAAAGAAGTCATGTCTTCATTATGTAGGCCAAGCCCTCAAAAGGCAGTGGGTGAGGTTAGAGGATGCGGGTTATGATAAAGATTTCATCACGAGGCAGCTCTCCCCAAGTTTCGGCGAGAGAAATGGAACAAGGAGAGAAAGAAGTAAAAAGGTTGCCGTAGTCCCGTACTACCACAGTGTTTCGCATAACCTTAAAGCGAGTGCTCACAAATTTGGAGTTGACGTAGTGTTTTCATCTGATTACAAATTAAACAGGATGACTCCGTTCTGTGCACCTCCAAAGGAATGCAGAAGGCAACATCAGGACAGGTCAGTGGCTTGCAAAGGAGGTGTAGTCTATGAGATACCCTTAGCATGTGGTTTTAGATATGTGGGGCAAACTTCGCGGTGCGTAAATGACAGACTGACTGAGCATAAAAGAAATGTAAAAAACGGGGCACCGAACTCGGAGATCGCCAAGCACATGGCTGAGTGCAACAATTGTAAGGTGTTTTGGTCGGAAACGGAGGTAATACATCGAGAGGAGAATGAGATAAAAAGGGTAGTGAAGGAAACAGTTCGAATTAAGTCGATGGGAAATTGTATTAGCCAGCCATCAATGCATCTAGGAGAAAGCTCAAGAAAATTCCTCAAGATGTAAACCCCCGTTTTTTTTTTGTTTTTTTTTTTAACTTTTTGCGCTGCCTACAAAGATGCAGTACAGGTCCAGGACATATTGTTAGTTCTGGTATTCCTTGTTACTTCTTTCAAGTGTGTAGTTGAGGTTGGAACTCTTGCATTCTCCCCTTTTGTGTTTTTGGGTCATGGTTATCCTCTTCCGCTTTCCGTCAAAGTGTAGTGCGGGTTAGAATAACCGTTTGCCGTTTTTTTTTTTTTTTTTACTAAGTACCGGCTAGGTTATTGGTTTGTTGTTTGGCTTTGTGTAATTAGGTCTTGTATGCCCTCTTTCCCTTTGGTTCCGTGTGTTTGCGGGTTTGGGAAAAAAACCTTTTAACGGTTCATTGTCGACTTTGTGTATTCGGAGGCTTATCTTGTCCTTTTGTCTGGCTGAAAGATTTTTCTTTTGTAATGTTTTGGGCCTATGTTTGGCTTAGAGTATTCCGAGTGTTATTGTTGTCATTGGTCGACTTGGTTGGTAGGTGGGACGTGGTGTGTGGACGTGGTGTGTATAAAAGTGCATACGATGGAATAAAATCCTTAGCTGTGTTTGAGACGTCGCCTCCTTGTGGCCTCTTTTCTTCTCGTCCCTTTTCCGAAATACCCCAGTCTCGGGTTAAACAAAACTATGGATAAGGAATAAGTCTGACGCAGACATTAAGAAAGCACGCAAGCAGTATTACGGCGATAAGTTCACGTCCGTATAAGATGATCCTATAAAGTATGGAACACTGTGAGGTGTCTTACCTCCCAGCCCCACAATATCCTTCCAAATGAACTGGTAATTTATAATAAATCGTATTCACAATCTTTCCTTGCTAACAAGTTTAACGCTCATTTCTTAAGTTGCGGCGTCTGCCCCACTACATACATATCAAGTAGTGGCTTCGAGTCTTATATGTCGCCAGCTGCAACTGCAAATTCAATTTTCCTCTCCCCTGTGACGGAGGCAGAGATAACGAGGCTCCTCCAGGGTTTAAGTATTAACACAGCGGCCGGATGAGATGGTATAAAAGCGGCACCGATTAACGTAGTCACGCACTTTTTAAGCTCCCCTCTAGAACATATATGTAACAAATCGATATTGACTGGTATATTTTCGGAAAAAATTAAACTTTCCAGAGTTTTTGTTATACATAAAGGTGGTCCACGCAACAATATAAAGAACTATAGGCCGATTTCCGTGCTACCTTTATTCTCGAGGATTCTAGAGCAGGTAACCTACGTTAGGCTTTCTAGTTACCTTGAAAAAAAAATAACATAATTGTAAAGCAACAGTATAGCTTCCAGAAAAACAAATCCACGGAAAAAGCCTTGCTATATATCAAAGGTAAGCTAATTAATAGTTTGGAAAATCAGTTATATTCAGTAGGAATTTTTCGGGGATTTTCGCAATGCATTTGATTCGATTAAACATGACATTATTCTAAAAACGCTGACGCACTATGGCGTAATGGGTAAACATTCCGGGAACTCCAGATATTATACTTTATGCAGACGACACTAATGTCTTTTTTACTGATATGGATCTCAGAGTAATAGAAGTTTTATCGAACATTTGATTACGTGAACTTGTGAGGTGGCTAGAATCTAGTCAAATGGAATTGCATATTAACAAAACAAAATATGTTATTTTCAAGCCTGAGCATAAGGAACTAAGTAGTAACTTCTCGGTACAATTTAGAAACTTAGAATTAGAAAGAGTGTCCTCCCTAAAATTTTTAGGCGTCTTTTTTTAATAAACCATAAGCTCGACAGATCACATCAATCATATTCGCTCTAGGATATCCAGATCCATTGGAATCCTGTATAAACTTAAACATCCCCTTCCCTGTTGGCTTAAGTGCCAACTCTACTACTATCCCATTTTCATTATTGCTTACTAGATTGAGGAACCACAACGAAAACAAATCTAGACAGACTGTTCGGCCTACAAAAAAAGCTGTTCGTTGCATTGAAAGCCTTCACTATACCAATCATTCAGCCCCATATTTCGCAAAATATCAAATTTTAGATATCCATCAGTTCTTTGTTTTAAAACTAGCGATGAGAATATACCGCGGGTACAGCAGTGACAAAAATGAATGTTGTGAGATCTACCACCCTAAAACAACACAATATAATCTAAGAAATGAAGTATACACAAAGCCCAAAATACGGACAAATTATGGCTCCAAAGATCTAGCGTATAAAATACTACAGATTTTGAACGATCATCCAAGTGTTTTTTTGTTTATTGAGCAATGCTACTTCCGATATTGCCTTCAAATGTAACATAAAACGCATTGGATTGGGTCGAATAGCGTATAATCAGCTCTGACCACCGTTACTTCTGTTATTATTCGCTTGAAAGCTCCTAACTCCTGCAAAGTTGTACTTTGCTCCTGGTGTGGTTTAATTAATTCACTATTTTGTAGAAGCCTTGTTTCGTGCCTATTTCGTACAGTGAAATTGTTTGATAACATTTATTGTCGTTTTCACTTGTGTTAACTTCTAGTCTGTTTTGACTCCCTGCCGAACAAATGTGTAGGGTGGTGGGGCCTCGTCAGGTAAATCTGTTTACCCTTTGCCCCTTCCCCTGAGACTCAAGGAGTCCGAATAGAGATCAATATTAATGTCTGGAGATGTAGAGAACCCAGGCCCAATAATCATCAACAAGAGAATGAATTCCTTGTGTTTGTGGAGACAGTCGCGAAGCTTCAGCTGCAACAAGAGGTAAACCTACTAACACAAAAAAATATAGAAAGCAAAAAATCTGCTTCCACTCTAGAAGGACGCGTTAACAATCTAACAACTGAACTCGACTCACTAAAGCAGACGGAAATCGGTAGCGTCACGCCTACCGAACCTCAGCTTACTACAGCTCTAAACGAACTTTCGCCGCTGAAAACTCGTGACGACGCGGAGGACAGATCCAGCCGTAAAAACCTTCTATGTTTTGGCGTCACTGACACCGATAGGGGAACGTGGGGTCAGTCCCAGGACTTGGTAACTGGCTTGTGTTCCAGAAACCCAGGCGTGAATGCCGACCCAAGTAAAAATAAAAGAGCGCCCTGCTTAGGAGCGTTCAATTCACAGAAATGTCCCCCTATAATTGTGAAGTTTTTATCATTTTAAAATAAAGAGGGCAGTCTTTCGTCGGCATTTAAACTCGAGGGTCACGTGTAGCTATCAGTGAAGAGTTTCCAATTTCTGTCCAACTTCCACGCCGTCATCTTCTTGATTTTGAAAAGCCTAAAGACATGACTTACAAGCTACGTCACGATAGGCTTGTAAGTTGTCATAGACAATAAGTGTTACGTATTTGACGCCGTTCTTGTTGTCGTGAAGGAAAAAAGTGCATAAAAATGCCAGCCCTCATTTTGTTTCGGCGCTCAATCAACCTGAAAAACGCCATGATGTCTGTAACAAACCTTCTTATCATTTCTTAATTCTATTATACTTACCAACATTAGAAGCTTGATACCGAAACGACGATGTGAGTTCTTTGGTTGAAGCTTCAACGGAGATTTCCTTGTACTTACCGAGACGTGGCTAAGCCCTGATATATCTGATACTGAACTTTTTCTTTTGTATCCAAACTTTCGAGTGTATAGGTGTGATAGATCTGCGAGGAGTGGGGGAGATGTGCTTTTAGCTATAAAAAATCAAATTCTGTTGGGGTTATACCGATCCTTACCGACTTGGAAGTTGTTTGGGTGTACGTCGCTACGACGCCCCCCTATGTGGGTGTGTGCCATAGACCGCCAGATCGTGATAAAGAATTTGTTATCAAGCTATATAAGTGTCTTTCTGAAATCACAAATAAATACCCTAACGACTTTGTTATTCTCATTTTGGCAAAGTGCTCCGCAAGACAAGGACAGAGTAAGTAAAACAACACGAAGCGCTGCTTTCAACTGAATGTTTATTGAAATAACACACTATTTATACACCCGATCGGGCTTCTGAAACAAGAGTTCAAATTCCTTGTCTGTTAGGTGCACTGACGGGGCACGAATGAATTTGTCATCCCCCTACACTCTTTGGCGATTTCAATTACCCGAACATTGACTGGTCTGCCCTCTCTTCTAGTTGAGCATTTTCTCAAGAATTTATAGACGCTTGTTTACATTTCAACTTTTCAAATGTTATCACTCAGCCTACTAGGATTACTAATCACTGCAGCAATATACTCGACTTAAACTTAAGCCAAGACCCCTCTCTCTTCGGTAACATCACGTACTTACCCGGCATTAGATATCATCTCGTCATCGATTTAACCCTCTCTCTCTGCTCCTTCTAGACCACATCACTACAAATTCATTCGCAATTACGCGAGAGCTGACTACGCATTTATCAACTCGAACCTTAGAATACTTTCCCAGTTAACTTCTGGGAAAAAACGGTTAATGAAAACAGGACTCTCTTCAAAGATAAAATGATCTACCTAATCGAACGTTTTGTTCCACTGACCCGTATTATATCTGATAACACTAACCTTGGTACAATAAAACAATTCAGGCTCAATGCAATAGAAAAAAAAACACTAAGCGGACTAAGGCTGGCAACACTACGGTTTCTTGAAACGCCTACCACGAATGCGCTAGAGTTTATAAATCCGCCATTAATCACGCCCAAACCAAATTCTACAGTATCAACCTCCCCAACATGCTAACCAACAAACCAAAGAAGTTTTGGAAAATAATCAACCCGGCACTATCACATCTATTGCGATTTGTAGGTGACGACGGACTTTCGCTTTCAGATAAACACGGCGCTCTAGGTATTAACAATTTATTCTGTTCCATATTTACTAACGGGGACTTGCTAAATAATTCCGACTCGTGCCAATCCATTCACCCTCTTATGAATTCTATCTTAATTTTCCGCACTAAAGTACTTAAGGCGATTGATCAACTGGAGGTGTCCTCCAGCTCCGGAGATGACCAAATTATCTCTAAGGTATTAATAAACACAAATCACATTTTTTCCACTTTACTCTGCGACATAATCTCTCAGTGTTTTACACTCTCTGAAGTTCCATCCGATTGGAAAATTGCTAACGTCATACCCATTCATAAAACAGGCGATCGCCAACTAATGAGCAACTATCGTCCCTCTCGCTCACCAGCGTTTCATGCAAACTCTTGGAGAATATTTTCGATTCAAGAATAATAAACTTTCTGGACTTTCATAACCTCCTTTTCAAGCACCAGTACGAATTTCGCAAGCCATATTCATGCGAAACTCAACTAACAGCATTTCAAACAAACGTTTACTCAAATTCTGATTCCTATGTTATGCTCAAACTGACGCCATCTTCATTGACTTCTCCAATGCATTCGATAAGGTACCTCACCAGCTTATATTAATGAAACCAAGATATATTATTCTTCACCCCTCTGTAGTTAATTGGATTTCTAAATTCCTCACAAATCGCACTCAGTTCACTTCTATTAACAATGTAAAATCTACCACAAGCCCAGTAACGTCTGGCGTCCCTTTAGGAAAACGTTCTTGGCCCCCTTCTTTTTTAATCTACATTAATGATCTCCACCATGACATAACTTCTGTAGTACGTTTGTTTGCCGATGACTGGGTCATCTATAGACCGCTTTATTTGCGCCACGATCACCTAATCTTGCAGAACGATCTCCAACTCATGATTCAGTGGTGTCATAAATGGCGAATGACTTTAAACTATAATAAATGTAAATCGCTATATTTTTACCGCAGTTCACATGTTCTATCCTCCTCTTACCACCTTTATCCAGCTTCCCGGTAATTCTTGTTCATCGTATAAATACCTTAGAACTCATCTGTAATCTGACCTGTCATGAACCACTCGCATAACATCTGTCATCGCCAGTGCTAACTGCACTCTCGGAATTTTTCGCCGTAACCTCAGACAAGCTACATCCCCAGTAAAACAACTAGGCTTATACTACCTTGGTCAGAACTAAACTAGAATTCGCTTCTTCTAAATGGTCACCATGGCAGGCATACCTAACTAACTACCCGTAATGCAAAGAAGAGCCCTCCGTTTTATTTATTCCGACTATTCCCCTTACGCAATCATATCATGATTTCGCCAGTCAGCGAACCTTGGCACACTTTCTCACCGCCGCTGGGTGTCTCGTCTTTCTCTTCTTCATCGCATTTTTTATTATAACAGTCATCTCAGACAAACTTTGCTGTCGCGTCCTTACCGCATTTTCCGTCGTCTCGCCCATTTTTGCACACTACGTCCTATTTCATCGTCAACCGTCACTCATCAAATTTCTACTTTACCAGTGTCTATTGACGACTGGAGCGCACTGCCTGACGTAATTTGTTTCTTATTTGACACTAAGAAATTTTCTGCAGCCATTAGCTTATTGTTTCTAGCCTATAACTAGATTGGAGCATGTTTTTGTTGATAAATATTTGTGTTTTTTTAAGTGTTCACTCTTTTGTATAATGCCCCTGGGCCTTCGAGGAATAATAAAATATAATGTTGATGGTTATTACTGTGTTTAGCAATGATTACAGACTGAATCACATCACTCCGTTTACTTCCTCCAGAGTAGGTTGCACTAAGAACACTGGGAAAAGGGTCAGTTTTGTGTGGGGGGTAGTTTACAGGCTCATTTTATTACGGATTGCGCTACATAGCACAACCAAGCGCTGTATAAACGATTGCCTCACCGAACACACAGTTTGTGTCAAAAACAAAGATTCATATTCGGAAGTATCAAAACATCTAGTTAAATACAATAATTGTCTATCTCACTGGGACCCAACCACACTAGTCCTAACAAAAAGAAGAATAATAGAAACGTTTGATAAAATAAACTATAACAATAACGAACAATGGGAATGAGGTAAGCAAGCCATCTTTCACTTTGGATACAGAACACAGAATGTTTCTACAAATATGATGCCTTGTCGCTCTAGGTCAAGTGTTTCGTTGCAGCCTAGGTGGTTTTGCTTGCGTTTGTGCGATTTCAAGTTTTATCGAGATCAGTTCGCTTTGTGTTGGATTCCTGGTCATTTGGTTCGTTGAGTCCTTCCTTTTGTAGTGTTCCGGCTTTCACCAGAAAAGAGCATGTTTTGAGTGATCCTTGAAGCGTATTTATTTTTGGGGTTCTTTGGGGGCACTGCCGGTGTGGACAATGTTGTCTTTAGTTTTTATTATATAAAAAAGGTCACTGCTTATGAGTTGTATTGTAAGGGTTGCTTTGTTGTACTGCTTGAGGCACGGTATTCCCCATTTGTCACTCTCTCTCTTCTTCTAGTTTCTAGAGTTTTGTGTTGGATTTGAGGCCTATATTATTCTTTGGTTGTCGAATAAATTTTAGCTGTATGAGACTTTGTCCGTCCCTACTCGTCACAGTCTCGGAGTTTTTAGTCAAATGTTTAACCACCACAAGCACGTTTGCGCCATAACCTTTTGTTCACTAATTCTACAAGATGCAAACTCCGTCCCCTTCACGTTTTCTTCCGTTCACTCCTTGCCCATATCGCAAGCGTACTCCCGTCCGTTGTGGGTTTTGTGCAATCTTGGCCACCGGATCGCCCACTTGAAAGCGGATATTGCTTACATCGGCATGTGCCTGAGAATCAAGTACGTCGACCTGTACCGCTTCGGTTTCCTGGCTTCAATGCAGGTAGGCTGGCATCGGAGAAAGAAAGTGCTCAACGACGACTGTACATGCGCCAGGGAACAACTAAGGACTAGGAACCCTCTGAGTGGAAATCTGTAGACTGCATTTATCGGTGAGAAGTTTGGCTGCTCACTTCTTTTCATGTAATGGAAATTGTTAAAAAAGAACGACTTCAATGTTACGTTCCCGTACCTTACATGGGAACATTCGTCCTAAGTCTGTTTCAAAACCGTTTCTTCCCTCAGTTGCATCAAAAGAGTCTTGGTTAGGCTTCGATCCTTTGTAGTAGAGCCAGGGCGGCGTGGGCCAGATATGTTTTGTCTTGTAAAAGCGATACTTTGGATTCATTCCCTCAACGTTTACCGCAGTCGTGACAGGTTGGTCGTAAAATATTTTGCAAGCAGGTTTGAAGCAAACGGAGAGGGACTAGCACACAGAACAGTTACTGTTGCTACAAGAGAGAAAAAACTTGAACGGAGAGCATGCTGGTTTGAATAATAGAAATAATGCGAAGAACATAAAACATAAGGACACAAAGGGAAATCATCTTGTCCATCCCTGTGATTATGTTCTTCTCATTATTTTCCATGTATATATAAAAGAATATGTACGTGATACTCCTTTCTCATTTGCATGCGAAAGTTTGGCAACGTTATGACTGTCGCTTTCGGTCGATTTCGATTTAAAACGCCGGCCTACATCACGATATTTTTTTTTAATAAGGCAAAAAACTTTTTACTCAAGAATTGCTGCGTTTTAGAAAATAGATGTTTTGAATAAATGGTGCGCTACGTGTATTACGCCTAAGTTTACGAGTAACCTTTTTTTTCAAACACCAATCAGACATTGTGTTTACCCAGGAAATTCCCCAGAACTTGGACATCGTATTTCCTAATTTGTGTACAATATTTAACAATATTGGGGGCAGATTGGGAAACCCGGCCAAATATTGAGCCAGGTTACGCACGCCCAGTAGCATACTTGCTTGGTTTAGCTGGGGCTAGGATTGGCACTTAATTGTGATAGCTTGGCCACGACTGCCCAGCCATTTACGTCTGTATGCCAGCCTGGCGTTTCACAGTCTTTCCTTGATTCAGAAAGTCATGGAACTACCAGGGAACACCTTTCCTTGTTGACCAATCAATTTCCTTGGTCATTGATGGCCAGGGTAAACATGCTACTGCCAGTATTTAATGTACCCTGGCTGTCTTTTAATTTTCCTCGGTCAGAGATGGCCAATGTAGCAATGCCTCTGCCAAGCTTTGAGGTTCCATGGTGGTTCATAGGAATTCTGTGGTTCATTCACAACAAGCGACAGCCCGTGTTCGGGCGTGTTGCCATATCGAATATAGGGTGAGCCAAGGAATTGCAGGGAATTGCCGCTATTTAATGTCCCATGGCTGAAGCTCGTATTTTATTGGACCCAGAATTACAGTTGAAAGCCACTGTTACTCCATAGTTCGTTTAACGTTTTTACTTTTTTTATTCGTATGAGCGTTTTCTTAACAGATTTTTGGTGCTTTGTGGCACGAGCTCTCGCACTAGTAAGTGACGTTTCAGTGCAAGAAGTCTGTTTTAGCTAGAGACATAAAACGAACACGTTTTCATAATTGAAAATACGATTTGAAAAGAGTTTAAATATGAACAGGCCAAACCCGAAATGAACTGGTTGAAGTTGAATTGTACCTGGCAAATTGGAAATCAAATTGTCGAAATTGGTCGAACTTTTAAAATGAACTCGCCAAGGTGGCAGCTAAGTTGGCTGAACTGTCAATTGTACAGTTCAAACTGGTAGTTAACACGGCAAAACTGGTAGCTTGAACTGACGACACTGGTGTCATAATGTTCAAGCTCTCAGCCAAACACTTTGAACTGGCAGTCGAACTGTTCTAACTGTCAATCAAATATTTAGAACTGGCAATGAAACTGCTCTTATGGTATCTAAACAAGTCATACCAGCGGAACTGGAGAAAGTGCTCGTTGAACTCGTCAAGCTAGTAGTATGCCCAGTTTAAAATAATGAACCGTTGGAATCGATCCCATTGGCCTTTTTCATTTGGATCGAGTTGGTTTCACTCTTTCGACTGCGAACTTGTTACGGAGTTTTCTTGTATATGTGCTGATTTTGAGATTCTGACGCTGAAGTGTGTGTGGAAACTCTAACAATTTTCTGGATTATTTTGATAAGTTTCTAGATTTTTCAAGTGCAAACAAGTATAATCTTTTTGTGGGTGGGAATTTTAATGTCAACATGCTTACTACCTCAAGTGTGCAATGTTCATTTAAAAGTGTCCTTGATTCAAACTACTTTGTCAATGTCATTACATCGCCAACACATGTTACAAGTTGCTCATCCACGCTTATCGACCTATTCATAACCAATACCGATTTAGGTAGCGCTTATGACGGTGTCATTGGTGTCCAGATAAGTGATCATTTGCCAATATTCATAATCGCAAGCAACGTCAATGTTATTCATTGTGATACACCTGCAGGCATTCTTGTGTTTCAAGATATAAATTCTCAGACACTCGAAACCTTTAGGTCCTTGATTGGTGATGTAAACGGGTACCCAGTATACAACTCAAGTTCCGCTGATGACGCGTATATCAATTTTCTAGCTCTTTTTTTGGAAGCATATAACAGTAGTTATCACTATAAACCAATCCAACAAAAGAAAAACACTCATAAGCCGTGGGTAACCCAAGAATGTCTCAAGATGATTCGTATATAAAATAAATTATACCATAAATTCATAAATACCAGGAAGCCTGGTGATTTAAAAAGGTTCAGGACACATAGAAATAGACTGACTAAAATGCTTAGGCAAGCAAAGAAAAATTATTTGCACTCTTTATTTAATGAAGCCATAATGTCAAGAATAGACAAAACATGGAAAATAGTAATCCAACTCCTAAATCGATCTCTTGAAAACAATAGCATTCCAGAGATTAAAATTGGCGATAGAATATTGAGCGGAGAAGAACTCGCAAAATCATTTAACAACTATTTTGTTAACAGTATTCATAGCAGTCATAACCCTCTGTCGACAAGCTACCTAGAAACTCGCAATGAAAGCATGCCTTTTTTCACCCTACTGACAAATACGAAGTTTTCAATACATTCAATTCCATCCAAAATAGTAAATCGAGTGACATTGACGATATTCAAAGTAGGCCGGTCAAATATGTTCTGGAGTTATTAGCACCGGTATTATCCCACATTTACAATGGGGCAATTTCTTCGGGTACTTTTCCGCGTCAAATGCAAATTGCCAAGGTGGTGGTTATTTTTGAAGGTGGTGACAAGAATGATCAATCCAATTACAGGCCTATCTCCATTTTACCCGTCCTCTCTAAGTGCCTGGAAAAACTCATCCACACCAGAATTTTTTCGTTTTGCAGCAAATTCTCTATTCTGACCCCCTCGCAGTATGGCTTTCGAAAAGGGCGTTCGACTGAACTTACCTTGCTAACCCAGAAAGAAATAATCTTGAAATCGTTTGAAGAAAAGTGTACCACTCTCGGTATATTTGTGGACTTTTCTAAGGCATTTGACCGCATTAATCATGTCACTCTACTTAAAAAGCTCGAGTTTTACGGCTTTCGTGGGGTAACTCTTGACGTTGTGGCTTCATATTTAGAATTTCGTCAACAGTGTGTTGTCATCGACAATCAGCGTTCAGATTTACAATCATTAGCTGCCGGTGTTCCTCAGGGAAGTATAGTGGGTCCTCTACTTTTTAATATATATAAATATCAATGATATTGTCAAAATTAGTACGGAGGCAACTTATGTTATATATGCCGATGACACTAGTTTATTTTTTTTTCTGCTCAAGATAAGGAAAAGCTCGCGCAAGTCGCAAATCATACTCTTGACTCGCTGTACAAATGGACTTCTGTAAATTCATTCCCTATTAACACTTCCAAAACTAAGGCAGTGCTCTTTAAACCGAAGAATAAGTCCATGGTTTTCGACTACAACCTTGTTCTTGGGCCCTCCACCATTGAAATTGTACCAAGTACTAAAACCCTAGGCGTAATTTGTCTGGAAAATCTGTCATGGGATTTTCACATTAAAGGTCTCATTCGCAAGATTTCGAAAGCCGTTGGCATTCTTAACAGGTTTCGCTTCGACCTCCCAGTAAAAATTAAACACCTTTTATAGAACTATCTGTTTCCTTCACATCTAAATTATTGTCATCTGGTTTGGGGAAGCACAACATTAACCAATATAAACAATCTTCATGCCTCTCAGAAAAAGGCCATACGGAGTATCGTCAATGCCCCATATGATTCTCATACACAGCCCCTTTTTAAGACTCTGCATATCATTCCAGTTACCAACCTGTATGACTACACACTGATTTTAAGATACACAGCGGGCATTAAACTGAACAATCCTTTATTTCAAGAGATCGCTGGTCTAGCACGAAGTATAAATTTTTATTCTACTTGTAATAAGAATGTCTGGAATGCACCATACTGCAGAACAAACTATGGAACGCAGATGTTGAGACACCACCTCCCATCATTATTGAACAATCCAAGGAGCATCAACTTCACCATAGAAACACTAACACCTCGTGCCATCCAAATATGTTTCTGTAGCTCACTTATTTTTGTATAGTGCCTTATGATATCAGTGTTTTATTTCCCTGATACAAGTGTCTACATGTTTTGTTTTGTTTTTTTTGTTTTTCCTTACTCGTCTTCCTGCTATATAATTATCGATTTTGTTTACATTTTCTTACAATTTGCTTATCCGCCTCTGCCATGAAAACGGGGGTGGGGCCCAGTCAAGCCAACATGTGTTGGCGTTTTGTCCATGCCCCTGTCGTCTGTACTTATAGACGAAATAAACTGATTCTGATTCTGATTCCAATTTAACTCCCAAGCGGCAAAAACCACATTAATCACATTTTTTCTACATGAACGAATTGTGATTTTAAACTCCAAACGGCTCACAATGAAAAAACAACCATTTGACCAAACACGTTTTTACCAATTCCATAGGCAAAGTTGTGTTTCTGCATTGAATCATGTAAAAGCTAGCAGAGAAAATGTTTGGCGTTTACAGTATATTTCGATGAATGAAGGGAAAACTCTAACCAAAAAATTAATACGGAGCCCGACGTTTCAAGGCCAGTTCGGCCCCTTGATCACGGGTGACTGTATATTTCGTCTATGCAGATGCCGCATAACAGAGTAATAGAGCTAATAAAAGTTTTATTTTGGCGCATGTACAGTTGTACCTAGCTTGCAACAAAAGTTGGTGACAGGTCAAAAATTGAGTGATGCAGTCGCCTCATAGGAGTTCATATCCCTCGCCCAGCCAATCGTTCCCACTTAAACTCGTTCGCGCGCTCAGGCTTGTGGACTTCTGAACATTTATGCAATTTACGCCCGAGTGCGGCCGGCAGTGTGTGCAGTGAACTCTAGACTGCTTGTTATTAAGCTTTATTATAGTGTTCGCTATTTTTTTTTGTTTCATTAGCTTCATATTGTACATACTATTTAGTTTGACGACCTTCTGGCGGAAGCTTAAACAAAATGGCTGCTTTTGGCTACTTTCACTCCAAACCGAGTGGCAACTCTGGATCTGGCGCGATGGTTGGGTCCACAGTTTGGGCCTTTGTTTGTTCGCGCTGTTGTTCTGCTTGGGGAGGTTGCAATTTTTCATTAAGCTGTGTTTGTATAAGATAGTTTGCCGGAGCGTTGAGCGCTGCCTCTGCCGATGGGTCCTGTGGCTGATGACGTCCTCCGACTGAGTTCCACACGCTCGCGGGCGAAACGGCTGCATCCCAGAACGTCGTGTTCGGAATTCGCTCCGTCCTCATGGCAGCGCGGGCAATGGCTGTCTCTGTCTCCGCGCCAATGAGCCAGGTAAGCAAGCTCGACCATTTGGTTTCATTTTCATAATCAGGTGCATGTGAAACTGAACCTTTCTGCAACCCGATTTAGAACAGCTATACAAGTAATACAACCGCCAGTGTACATGCTGCTTCAGAGATCCTCTACCAGAGTGGTTGCGAGTTGCATAGCGGACGACAGACTGGGGAGGCAGGAAGGGGGTAACAACAGCAGGATCTTTTCATTCCTAGGCGTTGCTTGGCGTACAGACTGAACCGCATGTAAGCGATTAAGCGAGCGATAAGAGCAGCGACGAGCGGCGGCGATTTCCCACGCTTTTTTCTTGAAATCGTCGCCCCACGTCTTGGTCGCTTGCTCCCGTCGCTTTCATGCGGTTCGCCTCGTCGCGCGAGTGACCGAATGACAGCGAAGTGCATCGTCGTTGCTTGTCTCGTCGCTCGTCAAATCGCTTACATGCGGTTTATACCAAATTACCGCGAGACTGGCATTAGTTACATACCGTTTTTGAACAGGCGGGTGCAAATAAATCTGCTAAGGTTCTAATTACTGATGTTTATTCTTATGTCAGATGCCTTGGGGTAATATGTTAGCCACCACCGGAACCCCGACACTCCAGAAGATGTGGAGAATCTCGCCAACTGCCTGGGACACATGAATAATATCATGATAATGTTTTTGCATAGTAAATATGTTTTATGTTTATTTTTGCGGTCTGAAATATGTTTTTTTTTAAATAAAGTGCATTTTATTAGTTTACGACCTGTGTTGTCAATATGACCAGTTAAACTGGTTTAATTGCATGGAGTGGACCAGTATTACCAGTATACTTATTTTCGCGGTAAGACCGGTATGTGAAGTTTCATAGTAAGACCAGTGGGAATAAACCTGCTTGAACTGGCCCAGTTTAAAACGTTTTTCAATAAGTCCGGTAACTGCCCAGCTGGTCCGGGTTGAATTTCTATTGTCTAGCCAAGCATGGCTGACCACTCGGCCACTAACCTGGCCCGTGCTGTATATACAATAAAGAGCCAAGCTTGGGGTACCACTAAGCTTCCCGCCTGACCCAGGTCATAATTCCAGCGGTGAGCCAGTCCATGGCTATACAGGGAACTGCCGGTGGTTGCCAGACTCGTATACCAGGATGGGGCTGCCTAGGGTCATGGGGCAAAACAATCTAGGCCCAGTGAAACTTCCCCGGCTGCCCAATCTGGCTCAAGCTTGAGCAGGTCATAATGTGCTGCTTGGGCGTTATCAAAATATTGGCCATATATGTTGTGTTGTCTGGGATGCTAGCGTTTTGATATTTTGGTCAATTTTGTATTTCAATGGACGATTTTATCAAAAAGCAGTTGTCTAAAAGCTTCTGAAAATATAAAAGTGAGCGTTCTTATTTCTGTCATAATGTGAAATATAAATACAGAATCATTTTCGGGAGTATTTTTTTTCTTTTTATTTATCTCATCAGAAAGATCACGTTTTGACGAGCAGCCAAAAACTAGTATTAGTATCACTTGTAAATATTCGCCACAGAATCTCCTCCAATCATCACCTCTTGGTGCGGTGATGATTGACATTGGCATAAATCAGATCCAATACAGTCGGTATCAATTGCGCACTGAAAATAAATGCATATTTCGTTCTCTGTTAATCACATATGCGCAAGCTACAGCACTTACACAAAGGAAAAGTCATGATATAGTAAATAGTAAGCATTGCATTCATGCACAGAATTCAAGACCCAATCTCTCGCCTTTAAGGAAACCGTCTCAAGATGCGCACCGCGTTACGCGCTTCCTTTATATTAATGAGTGTAAATATTACGATTCTTCCCAGAATAGCCTTCTACCTAACACTTCATTGCAGGATTACCGCCCACCATAATACAACAACTCAACCTCCATTTTAGAGCGCAGCTCTTAGGCGCCCGTTTCCGGCTTGAGCGGCGTCGCCGTCGCCGTCCGCGTAACCGCGCGGTGCATTGTAGAAAATGTCCCATAATGCACCGCGCGAGGGTCACGTGACCAGGGTCACGTGACCTCACGAGGGTCATGTGACGTCACCAGGGTCACGTGACCTTACGAGAGTCACGTGACCTCATGAGGGTCACGTGACTCACGAGGGTCACGTGATGTCAACGAAGAGCGAGGAGGACAGGACTAGGAGAGGGTACGCATGAGGAGGAGGAGCATACCGTCCCCTCCGTGCCCTCCCCTCCCCCTCCTCAAGAGTTGAGCTTGAATTCGGCGTTACACGAAGTTGCAAACGTCTTTCTCTTTTTAGGATGCTACAATATCTCTTGAATTACAGCAACAACCAGTTCAACAATTTGAAGTCAAAATGTACAAAGTGTCTTTTATGCTTTAGAGGCTGACTTTACGGAAGCAGTGAAAGCTACACAAATGCCGTTGTTGAAGGTGGGATGCACGGTCAGGGGGACATAATGTGGGAAGCTAATCGACTCGATAAGATGGCAAATTAATTTAGATCCGTTATTTCACATTTCAATTAGTGAGGCTAAACGCATGGTTCCAATTTAAAATGCGCTAAGCCTCTTCGATAACGAGTGAATCTGTCAATTTAGGAACATTTGAAGAGTGTTTGGAGCACGGTGATGTACTAAAACTGCCATTCGTGCAACACGCGCAAGCCTGCTAGTGCAAAAACGCCATCCGCGCTGTTCTTCCATCCCTTATCATCCGCGTTTTCGAAACCACCAACTTTGCGCTTGTTGCAGGAGTGGTAGATATACAGCACTACCCTGCATCCCACGCGCTGCAGCTATTTTAAAATTATATCTGGCTTAGTTGTTTTAGTTGACTCTCTCTATGTTTCTAATTAGAATCATATATTTATCTTAAATCACTAAGAAGTTAAGAAACAGATTTTAGTTAATTATCTGACTTATTATGTCGATAAGCCCCCTGTACCTTGTGACACAACCAGTAGCAATAAAAAACATGTCTTAGGCAGGGTTGTCGGCTATCGCCAGCGGTTTTTATAATGTACCTGAGTAGAATGGAAATTTGAAGCGTGCAACTTAGGATTAATATGCCGTATATGGAGAGAGGGAAAAAGTATAACAATTTATACCAGCATTTTTCCACGCAAATGACATTGTACTTCTAGCAGATAGCCCGGTCGGATTACAAAAGCTGACCAAATCTGTGGACAGTAAGGAGATTCTTTTGGCCTAAAATTCAGTAGCGACAAGTCACGAAAAATGGTCTTTAACAACGAAAAAGTTGACCCACTGGAAATACGAGACACTCTAAGGAAACAAGTGGAGAAGTATAAATATCGGTGTATGACTGAATGAGTAAAAACAATATTTCAAAGAAAAGGAATGTAACATTCTAAGGAAAATATAAAATCATACAGCACTATGCAATTATAATATATAAACCACATAGGGGAATATGAAAAGAAGTCATGGTGTCGCCGGGTTTGCCTTCTGTAAACTAGGTGCTATGCACGAAATCTGAAGCCCAGTCGAGTTTAGAGTCGTGAAAGAGGAGAGCTGGCAGATTAGGGCGGGGGTAGATGGGAGTAGATCAAAATAAAAGAGTGCAGGAAGGCATTGAATTGACATCTTTCGAGGTTAGAGAGGCAATAAGTAAATTGAAATTTGAACAACGAGTGGACACAATCGAGGATACACTTGTTAAGTGCAGCAGCAAATACGTGCAGCGTCGCCACCAACAATGAAGAGGACTCTACTCTTTGGCGCGATCCCAGCGTCGCGTGGGTTAAACACACCGTTTTTACCTAAGCTCGGAGTCGGACTTGTCATCTCTTCCATCGTCAACAAAGAACCCGCTACATATTGGTGCCCCGGACGTGGTGATCGACTCCGAGCACTTGAAGCACGTTAAAGACCCCATGCTAGCGGTTGTACTGCACTGGGTAAATTTCTCATCTACAGCTGAAAGACTCATCCCCCTTTGAGGCAGACCAATTTCTAGGCTGTATAAATATACACACACCCAGAGTTTTCTCCACTACACCTGACCTGAACGTTTACCATGACCTGCAAGGTCCCCGCACGCTTTCTTTAGATTCCACTGTTCTCTGCCACGTCATTCCGCTCGCAGCACACGTCAAGTGCCACAGCGCAATTCAGGAGCGCCAGCGGCCACTGCTCACCGAATCGCTCCGTGCTCCGTCTCCTGCAGCCTGCTGTAGGCCTGCAGGCGATGTTTCAAGGAGGGAAGCTATGTGCAGCAGCCAATACGTCAAGCGTCGCCACCAACAGAGACGACGATTCTACTCTTTGGCGTGAGCTCAGCGGCACGAGGATTAAACAGAACGCTTTCATCTGAGCTGGGAGTCGGTCGTAAAAATTCTTCCGTCCTCAAGAACGAGCACACTACAGCGAGCAATGTATATAAGTACAGGGTGTCACAAAAAAAAAAAAAAAAAAAAATTGCAGGGTTGTTTTTACCGAAAATATAAACTAGGCATCGCCGAACGCTTATTCTCCGCCCAAAGGTGGAGCTAGAGGTCACAACCAGATGCCAAAGTTTCAGCCCGATCCGATAACTTAATCAAACGTTATAAGTGATTTTCTGCAATTTTCAATAGGAAAATGGAGCCCATTTTTGCCGATTCTCGGTTTCTGGTGCCATAGAGCCCCATGTATTCGAAAACTCCGTCGGCCGCCATTTTGCCATTGAATGTTTCAGAAAATCAGTTATAACTTTTGAATAAGCTATCGGATCGGGCTGACACTTTGGCATCTGGTTGTGACCTCTAGCGCTACCGTTGGGCGGAGAATGAGCATTCGGCGACGCCTGGTTTATTTGTCCGGTAAAAAAAAAACAAAAAAAAACGTGTAAATGTTTTTTTGTGACACCCTGTATTTATATATGAGGAGTCTGAACACTTAACAGACAAGCCAAACGCGAAAGCTGAAATTTATATACAAACAGCCAAGCGCTGGGGAAGAGCAGACTACCTCGTTTCAGAAAAACAAGTGAAGGAGGCCGAGAGGGGACCGTGGGACCAAGGAAGGCAGGGGAAATAGGTTTTAATTAAATACAGGGAACGAAAACAGGAAATAAGGAGGGAACATCGCTATGATAATTCACGTGGGAGTTTGCTGTTGTTTGATGCGAGAAGGGCGGTATTGAGAACTAGGCCATATCGTGTAAAGAATGAGGAAATGAGTAGGTGGTGTACCCAAGGCAAAGGGGCGTACGAGGCGATAGAACACGTGGTATTGAATTGCACTATGCACAAAGACCTGCACCTGCAAGCTGTTATGGGACCGAGGAGAATTTGAACATCCGACGCCTTCTTCGGAACCGCTGGGACGGTGGCAGCGCGAATAGTTTGCTCGATGGGGCGGGGTAGGCAAGCTGGAATGCCGTGTTCCGGTGAGGCCAGCTGAGATGCCGTGGTCGCAAGAGGAAGAATATCACACTACCTTCTTTAACATTTAATCTTCCTGAAACCCGCTCCTCTACTGCTTAAAAACGTCAGACGCCATCTGAGTCGCGCGCCAACATTTTGATAAAGATGTTCCAAACAACAAACCACCAAATGCATGACAGTCGTACACTCTAAGAAAAACGTTGGCCTCAAGGAACTAACGGCAGCATTTGGTCCTCTGAACTCCCAGTTGCTCCCCGAAAGGACCATGTGGTTCAAGTTAGGTACCGTGCGCTAAAGCTGGGGACTAACTGCGCTCGACTGGGACTAACCGATGGGCGTGCGCGAGCAAAAGCTTCCATTAGTCCCCCTCAGACCGGGTGCATCTGTGTGGTTTAGTCCCCGAAGGCAAACGGAATGTTTGCCAGGAGGACGGATGCTATTTTGCTTGTCTTAGGGATCGGCGAGACTCAGCCCAGCACGACTGAAAGTGCTGACAAAACTTGGACGAAACTGGCAAATTTTTTTAGTGTGCCACGAACGTTAAAACATTACATGGTAGAGGTTCACGCGTTGTGTGAATGCGAGTGAACGAATTCGTTGACTCGACTTCACCCAACTATCTCGTCAAAAATGATCTGTTGACATTTCAGAAGTCCCATTTACGTAATTTGCCTTCGCACAAAAAATGAGCATTTATCCAAACGGAACACCTCCAAATACTAACACTTTTTCTTCTTCTCTTAAATGAAACATAACAGTTTGTAGAAGCCGCGCTTTCAACACCGGAGACTCGCAGTCAGAATGAATTGTCACTTCAATCGCTAAAACTGAGAACAAGTCGAGACTCGTCCCTGCGCCTCCCCGTGACCAACCTTTCTGGGTAGTCCAATGTCGAACTCAAAATCCGGAAACAATTGATGCACGGCACGTTCCACTCAAAAAGCACGTTCAGGGGCAGTATCCAGACGCCTTCATGTCATCGTTGTCGCTGTTTCCGATAACATTCCAGATGAACAACGAAGAACAAACCGCGGCCGGAACGTCACACATGGCAGCAACCTACTAATACAAAACAAATGCGAACTAAAGAAAAAAAAAAACCACCCGAGAAAGCCGAAAATGCTTAAGAGAGAGAGAGAAAAGAAAAAAAAAAACGTGTTTGCTTGTAGGTCACTCGACCGGCGTGTTGAAAGTGGCGACCTTCTCCCGTCCTTGGAGCTCTTGGGTGTCCGTGTTTCGTGTGTAGTGGGAGGGGAAAAGAGATTTTCTTCTCCGCACCCTTCCCCCTCCCCCCAACCCTCTACCCCGCATTCTTTGCTCCTTGCTCACGCGGGGGGTCGGGCGTTGGTTGTGCAGATGGGGTCCGTCGGGAAAATGGGAAGGGTCTTTGTTTGAAAAGAACTTGTTTTTAGTAAGTTCAAAGTCGAAATACAGCCTTCGTCGGAGGCTGGTCGCCTTGTGTTGTCTCTGGTCATGGCAGGATCCGGTTTGGATTCGCGGTGCTGAAGCACTGCACTAGATCTGTTTTGAAGTCACAAGTCAAGGGAGCTCGATTAAGGTATGTCGAAGTGCTTCTGTTTATTGTGTATTCATTAACTGCGGCTTCAGAAAGTGTTTTATTTTGAGCGCGTTCTATAGCTTGCAAGGCGCGCGCCATGCTCTATTCTTTTTGGCACCATGGTTGCTGATTTTGTTATGCAGCACAGAGACCTCATATTCAATCGTATCGAGCGAAAAGCCAGTTCTACCGATGGCTTATTTTTTGTGTGTGTGTTTTGCAGACCCTGGCAGGATCGCTTGACCATAAAGGCCTGTCCACACATCCAGCGGAGCGCTACAAGCATAGCTCTGACCTTGCGCTAAGCGAGTGCTGACGGGATCCGTCACCAGCTTCGTATCGCACCGTCAAAACTGTTGCTCATGGCAGACGAAAAGTAGCTCACGACACGTGAGCAGCGCTACATCAGCGCTTCGCTGCGTGTGAGAACCGGCATTAATGGAGACGTTTATTCGATTGTACACTAGACTTTCGCGTTGATGTCGGGAGATCGTGCCGTCACTTTGAAGCATAGTTTGAACACGCACGCGCTGGGTCTGTAAGTAGCAGCGAACGGTCAACTAAAAAGCTAATATTGCGCTGGTCTGCTGTCAACAGATCGTATGTTGGGTGTGGACCATTGTAGCACTTATGCAGCCTATTTGTTATTTTATTATGCGTGTGTTATATCTCATACTTTTGTCGAGCGATCGGGTATTTCACGCTGCCCTGTTACTAATATTCCAAATTCCTCGCAAACAGGCAAGAAGATGCCTGTGGCCCAATAAACGATGCTGGGACCACGACCGGTTTGGACAGTCGTCCCAGTGTCCAAGCCATCGTCGACGCAAGTGCAGTCTTCGGAATTTGGCCTTATCATGGATTCTACCGCCCAGGAACTTCGACTTCAGTCATCCTTGAATGCGATGTGTATCTACGAGGCAATAAAGCTACGTTTAACCTGAACTGCACAATTTTGTTTCGGAGATTTGTGGCTCGGGACCAAATGTAAAGGATAAACCTTTAGTCCCAGAAGTCTAAATCCAAGGGCGCCACGTTTAGACCCAGGGGTCCAAGTGCAAGGGCCTAACAGTTGGTCCTCGGGGTTCATTTGAACCAGTGTAACAGTTAGTCCCAGGGGTCCAAGTCGCGCTCCCTTTTTTCTTAGAGTGTAGCTTACCACTTTACGGTCACAGGTTAAACTTGATACCCTAGGAATTAGAGAAAAAAAACAAGTTATGTTGCGCTACCACAGAATATAGATATTTTAAGTTTGTTTACAATATAGTGGAGTGCTAGATGTAGTCTAGCAATACGTGTTTCTATTTACCTTGGGGAAAGTATATTTTCAAAGGACGACTTTTCTCAGTTAGTCACCGACATCCTAATAAGGGCTGGGCATGGCGAGCCCTTGCGATCATATTGCCGCTCTTCAGTCAATGCGAGTGCGGCAGTAGCCGAAAAGAGCGCCGAAACACAAATCACGAAGCGCGAATCGGGAACATATTAGGCTACACCCTATCTTTCATGCGTTACCAGTGGCTAAATTGAACTCATGGCTCATGATAATATGCAAAATGCAGTCATTCAGATGCTCTTTGGAAGAAAACACCAGTTCAACATGGTTAAAATCCTCAAGAGAGGTAGAAACCTGTAGAAGAACAGAGGTGTTTCCTACCGTTTTCGTTGATTTTAACCATGTTTAATGCGTACCAACTAGCCCAGGTCACCACTCTTCTTCAAGACAAGAGTTGCAATTTTATGTTGAAAACATTTTTAAAGTCAAATTATTCTGCTTGAAATGGTCTCAAATATTAGAACAAGCACTGAAATCATCCGCAACTGAATCAAAGCATACTTCGATTTATAAGATCCTAAATAACACAATGCTCTCCATACCACTCTTACTATTGCGTGTGTGATGGTGAAATATATATGCGGCACTATTTATATCTATTGTGTAAGTTAGAGCAGCAAAGCTGATACTGTCTTCTTTTTTACGTCGGCAGGGCAAGAGCCTTCGTGGTGCAAGTGCAACCCATAAAAGCTGCTGTGTGCGGTGGTGCACGTCCCGCATAACAAATTTTATAGTGCAATAGGTCTTGAGCACAGGCATGCGCCTCCTCTCAAGACAGCCTAGATAGATTGAACAATGCTCACCGACGCGAATGTGTGGTAATACTTCAACACCTCCATCCGCCTTCGTAATAAACCTATTAGACGAGTAGTTGGTCATATAAAGGTAACCGAGTAATGAAATGACGTGTGAACAGATTTGCTTAAAGGTACTGCACTTCATCGCTGTCTGAAGTAACTGAGTGCTACGTAAGAGCGCAGTCTGTAACTTCATTAAGCCAGACTCACAAACCTGCTATTGACTTATGGAATCAATTGTTATTAAGAAGCGAGAGCGTCTTCGAAAGAACATATAAAAACTAGACACTTACATAACGTCGTGTGTCAGGGTTACCAGAATCAAGATAGCAGCAATAAAAACTGCCTTCATATCGGTGTATTTCAGTAAAGCGCTCAAGTATGGCACCACCATAATTTCTTGTTATTATTCATGCAGCTAGTATGGTTTGGCGTTCGGCATAACTGGAGATACCGGCACCGCTTTGCCTCCGCGTCTGACTCTACTGGAAGCCAGTTTGCCTGCCGATATGATTCGGTGTGGCTGGTATGATTTTGCGTCCGATGACGTAGGCGCCCGAAACCTTTCCAACACAACGCTTATACCTCAGGACCACCGGTATCACCAAATCATACATGCAGAAAGGCCACCGCCATCTTCCAACTAAACGTCCATCATTTTCCACCGGCATTGTTACCTATATCATACATGTCGAATTGGAACGTAGACCGACGTTGAGCTCACTCAACTTCCTTGGTCAACTCTTCACGGCGACGTTTTGGGGCGACTGTCTAGGATAATGCGCACCACAAGTAATCGACAGCCGCACCAGCCGTAGTACCGTGTAGTAAAGCCAACGTGCACGGCAAGAAACCGATCGTGACACCAAGCCGAGGATACCGCATCACCGGTCGACAGCGGCAAACGGCCCGTTGCTCGTACCGTGGGCCGTGACTCGTACTCGGACGACTCGGCGTTTTTTCGTGGCTCATCTCGTCGTCACAACCAGCCACAAACCCATCACCCCGCAACCGAAGCCGGCGTCGGTGAAAAGCGAAACGTAAAGCTTCTGCCCAGTGGCTTCCGCTTCCGCTTCCGCTGTCGCAGCTTCTTTAGCTTCCCAGCTTCCTCGCTTCCCGTCGTCGCGGAGAGGGTGGAGACATAGCGGCATGGGGGTCGTCGGCTCGTTCTACGTTTTACAGGACAGATGTTTGGCGCTCTGGTTCTTTCTCCGACTCTGGCTCTCGACTCGACGGCGCCTCGCAACCAGGCGTGGTCAGCCTGGGTCAGCGGAACGCGGCCGGCCCGCCTCATCTGATCGCCCGACCGCCGACGACTTCGAAGTTCGGCCGTTAGGCCTACGATCCGAAGGCGTGTCTTTCCGTGAAGCGGTAAGCGAATCTCGTCCCCTTTTAGTTCTACTTTTAATATATGTTAGGCGCGCTTCAGTGTGAACTTGTGTGCCAAGTGTTCGTGACAATTTTGAGCCAGAATAACTGTGCTTATTCACGGTTTTTCAGTTACCGAAAATGTAAATCAAGCCGATGAACGAAGAACCGTGCTTAAAAACGATGTACAATGTTAACTTCTACCTTGGCGGCTTAAAAACAAAACTGGTTATGGCTGAATGTGAGGCTGGTCCCAATGCAATGGTAAGCGTGTAGAGCGCTTTCCTGAACTGCAAGTGAGCAATATATTGAGCAACGTGACGAGCAAGGGCGACAAGCTTCGGCCGGCGGCGAGCGACGAAGATTTCTCCCTGTCGCTGCTTGCGTCGCTCGGTTTTTGGGTTTCTAGAAAACGTTGCTCAACGCCTTGGTCGCTTGCGCCAATCGTTTTCATAAGGTGTGTCTCGTCGCCCGGCTTACTGAGCGACAGCGAGCCCTCGTCGTTGTCGCTTGTCTTGTCACTCGCGAAATCGCTTACATGAAGTACACCGCCCTACACGTGACTGCACCGCTGCTGGAGGTGCATGTAAATTGAACAAAGCTTTTATACACCGCGAGCGTTCTTGACCAACTCATACCAGCGATTGTTTTCACCCTGTCGATTACCTTTATGCAAAACGGGGGCTGCTGGTTCATCATATACACCAACCATTTCTGTGTTTAATTAAAACACATCACTGAACTGAAAAATCCTGCTATCCTAGAGTTTATGCTATAGGAATGTATCCTTTCAAATAAATCTGTTAATTTCTACTTCTATTTCTTGCACCGCAAGATACAACATCTGGCGTGAACAGTGTTTCGTATCTTCTTCCAAGACCTGAGGCGGGGCGACATTCAATCCAGGAGTCGGCGGTGTCTCATGGGCGTGTTGCTGGTGCGTCTTTCTGCATGGTGCTACTGAGGGACAAGTGATCATGCTTGAGAAAGGTAAGTATGGCCGCCGTAAGTAAACATATTGTTTTTACCTTTGCTCGATTCCACTTCGTTTAATAAACCCACAGTTAACATGTGCGCATCTCTCAATGCTTCTATTATAGGCGTGTTATTATTCCGGAGTGCTCCAACTTTGTCAGCGCTAGTTTCTCTAGAAGGTGCAAACGAGATGCAACACCAAACCACATGCGCTTGCAACAGTGCTGGGCTGAAGCACTGTCGAAGCTACTCTAGCTTTTACAATACAGCACAAAATAGTTGACGCAAAGGATAGCTAGTTTTGAGACTCCGTTTTAACAAAAGCTCTGCCGAAACAAATCTGCCACCTTGTAGGTAGTGGAAAAACACCTCGCGTGCCTAATCTGGAGAAGGTCGTTTTTTGCATAGGCAAATTTTTTCTTACACTAATAACTTCAACCTCCTTGAAATGTTAACATTATGTGACAAACGGAAGTATGCAAACCCCTTAATGTTTGCGAGCTCTTAATTTTCGCGGCATTTATTTTTGCGAAATTTAATGGCCGCGATTATGTCCTCTTTGACCGATTCGAGACGAAATTGGGGCCACGAAAATAAGGGGTTTTACTGTTCATCGGAGAAAAGAGGAGGTCTCTTTGTTGGTATGCAAAAGTAAAACCAAAAACAACACTCATGGTGTCGTCACATTGTGAGCCTATCTGTGTCTATTGAATAATATTAATTTTATTTACGTTCGTTAAACGTTGTTGCCTGTACGTTGTGGGAAGTCTTCTTCAACACGAACAGTGGTTTTCCTCTGAAGCAGGCAGCATGGACGCGTGCCGCAGCACAACAGAGTTCATTTACAGGTTGTACCGCAGTTTGAAGGAGGATTCGGACAATCTGGGGGAATCACGATTCAGTGGTCTACTTTGGGCGTGGACAATATTTCTCGTTCTAAAAAATATTGGCTAGAAATCAGAGATTTGCGACGAATGTACCCACATGGTTGAAAGGGTCAGACAAGCCTTGTGAGCACTTTTTTTCTTTTCTAGCCTCTCAGTCCTGAACCCACTTACGCACCACATGTGTAGGTGTTCCGATAGGCGGGAGCACTTATTTGAAAAATGGCGGATGGCAATATGCATTATCTGTTGTTATCGTTATCAGAATTCTGTATTATACTCAAAGGTGGACTGCATATTTGCAATACTTTTCATACTTAAAAAGATGTCCTACTAAAGATATGTAGTATAGCCGACGACAAAAAAAGAATGGCAGGGCGTCCTCCAGCACGCGCTTGTACTTTTCACCCCGCTTTGGATTGATGCGCTCACTCGAGGCTAATGAGACGATGAAACGTCATTGAAAGATGCAGGCGGGCTGGTGGCGGAACAACTAAGAATTCTCCGTGCCTTTCTCATTTTGTCAGTGAGCGTGTACTTCCATACTCCAACCCGGCTGAACCTGGACAGAGATGAGGAAAATAGGCTTGGCGAGTGCCCTTACTGCGCATGCATTTGTACAGCTGAGGCGCTTTCTAAATCAAGTACCTTGGGTCTTGCCTTTAAAAACACAACATTTGGGGGGTTCAAAAAATTTTTAAGACATAATTTTGTTTGTATTGTCCCATTACGCATCGACTCCTTTGACTGGATGAAGAGTTGACCCAGCATGTTGAAAAGTAGAATGCCTTCCAGATAATAGTTTTCTAATTAGTTAATATATCAGTATTCAGTTAGGTAACCCCAGTCGTTAATCGTTGAGACGCAGTCTCTCAGTAAGTCAGTAATTTAAACATTCATAAAACTGCTTGCCAAATAACGGCACTGTCGAGGTCATGTACTTAGCTCGAACAGTCGCTGGACACAGCTAGTCGTGTGGTTACAGGCAGCAAACATCCCGGTTGGAACGTCTGAGTACCAACCTCGCAGTGTAGCTGAAGACTAGGCCAGGGCCCCACTCACAAACATCTATACTTTGTACCTTTTTAAGCTGAACCACTTTTGACACTACAAGCCAATGCAGCAAAAGCAGCTGTGACACGTGATTATAAGCTCGATGTACCATGGCGTCCAACTAGAAGGTCACACGGCTTGCTTTCGGCACTGAATTGGCAAGGATAGCTTGAAGCTTCTGCTGTGGTTAACTTTAAGCTGAGATAGTTTGAAATAATGCTTCCGGTTTTTAGTGTTGCTCGGCACGGTTAACAATTTGGTGATATAGTGCTGCATTCAAAAGTCGGCACATTCATGACAGTATCACCTAATGAACGCATGCTAGCTATTAACCTCTCCGTGCTGCAGAGAAATGAAACGCACTTAACTTCCAATTGCAGCTGCTTCTGGAACTTTATTGTATGAAGCACCTTATGGCTGCAAGCTCCGACCGGATCTTGTTCTGTGGTCTGCGGAGGCCCATTGCAGGGAGTCACTCAAGAGCCTCACCAGAGTTTTCCTGCCCGTTGTCGTCCTACTATTTTTCTGTTGTAAGGTATGCACCCTTTCCTGTCTTTCCCTTAATGAAACTTGGGCGTTTTCTTTTCAGCCGCCGATTTGCCTCAAAATAGGTTAAACATATGAATAGACGTTGTAAAACATGTATCCCACATATGTTTGTGAAAATGACTTTTCTTTGCCAAAGTTACACATTTTTTTAATGAATATTAGTCTTCCTTGTTTTTATTTAAAATTTATTTGAGTCTCCACGGGCAACACTAAAACGTTATGCCAGTGGTGAGGACAAGTTCACTGCTCGAACTTGTTCTCAACTGATTGCAAGAAATTTGGTTGTGGAAAATAGATGCCGTGAAACCTCCTTCCAGCACTTGCTTTGCAGCACGAAAAAAAAAATTATACATACGACGTACTCTTTTTTTCAGACTGCTTGCTCATTCTGCAGGTCTAGCCTGCCGTAGATGTGGTGCCACTGGAGAGCAGGCAAATTCGATTGTTGGTGTTTCCATTGCTTTTTTTAGCAGTTCTCTTAACAGTTCTTGTAAATTTAGAAATGTTCCTAAAGCAAGCGGGAAGATATATTCAAATTTTGGGTTGGATGGAGTTCCAATTACAAAAAAGGAGTCTGCAGACATGATTAACATGTGAACTTAAACCCCGTCGATGTGGGTTCAAGGGTGTCACAGAAATAACTTCCCGCAGATAAATTCGCTTGTGCTATACCCAAACAAATTCTTAAAATATTCATTGTGTTACGTTGGTGTCATCAGTCTCATGTACCTGGGAAATATTAAAAAACAGGAAGTTGCACATTGTCAGCTCTGCAAAGATATAGATAGTGAACAGAGCACGCACGTGAAACTTAGGAAAGCAATTCACTTCAGGCCTAGTTTCAAGGTTCAGATATGTGTAATTGCTCTTCATAATGAATTAAAACCGCTTAAATTGTGGCCCACTACAGGCTTTCTATTAGTGTTAAAAGTGTTATAACGTTTTAAACAGCTCGCACCAAGTAGTTTCTTGAAATACATAGGTTTGTAGCGGACAAGCCAACTGGCGTGGTATAGAAAAAAGAAGAGGCACGGGTACAAGGGGGCTCAAGAGAGAACACACCGACGGGACAGGTCTGCGATGTATACCGGTGTAAATTTTCATATTGTAAATAGTCTCCGCTGTAAATAAATTGAAGAGACCTCTGGTTACTTCAGGTTCATGCAAATTATTACGTTGATGTTTGCAGACAGTCATGGTGATACCAATCTTAGTGTTCTACTAATTCAGAGTTGGTTGAGCCTATATATATCGTAGGTCGCAAATTAAATTTTTACGCTATGCAATGGGCACAATCATTCGTAAGGACTAGCTCTACCTTGGGGAACTTTATACGTTTACTACGGCAAGATGGTTTCGCAAAACTAAGTATTTCTTTTATTGAACTCCTGCACTAACCTTGTCTCTAGAAGCTTTTCATATTCTTTACGATGCTACGATAATATTCTGGAAATAGTTTTTCTAGAACTACGCTAGATATTTTCAGTTCATCAACTTTCTCGCAAACCATTCGAGAGCGAAATTCTGTAATGTACAGAGATAACTCACCGAGTGACGCGGCTGACAGTGTGTTTAAATCTATAAGAAACAGTAGCAGTAATATTGTAACAGTAATAATGACATTTCACTTGCTTATGTAGTGGTCATTGTCGCAGATCAAACTGCTTTTTCCGTCTACACTCACTTTCGGTAGAATCATTCACCGAACTCCCTCTCGAGACTGCAGCGCTTGGTTCTCCGAAGTAATTTGCATGAATATAGATGCAACAGGTTTATTTGAGTGTGCGTCTAACACATATTCTTCATGTTGAATGTGCTTACTGTATTCATGACTATATCCATAATTGTATTCACACTCTACCTAATAATTTATATTTTGACTTTTGAGTTTTCGACAGTACTTTTCTTCACATCTGTGCTTGTCGAGCCGTACTCAAACCCATACATCTTGTCTTTCGCTATTACATCAATATATAAAAGTGTTGATGCCGAGTGAAAATTCAAGGTACCGAATCTGTTATGCCAGTGAAGTACCAAGAAAAAGGTATGTAGAGGAAATGTTGTTAAAGAGGGCTGTGTGGGCGTCAGAATAGCACATGCCATGCTAAAAATGCAAACTTTTGTTAGGTATGCGAACATGACAGAGCTGCGCTATTTCTGATATCTCACAAAAAAAAAATCAGTGGCATACAGTGTTCCTTATGTGTTTAAACTGTCAAATTCAAAGCCTAGAAGTTTTATTCAAGAACGTTCCTCACTACAAATGTATTTATAGATCTAAGCCACCGACTCGTCAAAAATTCATTTTCTTGTGCATTATGTTTTACAATGTCTAGTCTGCACTGATTTATTGCATTCATGCTGAAACTGGGAGGGGTTCTTTGGGTATAAATAAAGAGATAAACATTTCTTGAAATCAAAATATTTGAAAGCAGGCGAAAGGAATCATAATAAAGCGGTACCTTAGAGTATCTTTCTTTGCTTCTCTCTAATTTTCACTATCTTTCATGTGAGGCATTTAGTTTTTTAGAGCGGAGCTTTCAAGCGCCCGTTTCCGCGTTTCGCGGCGTCGCCGTCGGCGTAATTGCCGCGCTAAACTTAGCAGAAAATCGAATTACAGTTGAGGTCATGTGACGTTAGTTTTTCCGCTAAATCTAGCGGAGAAACAAAATTTGTTTATGTGTGACGTGACACGAAGTCAGGTGACGTCATTTTCTCCTCTACATTTAGCGGGAAAACTGAGTTGGTGTTGAGGCCACGTGACATCAATTTCCTTGCTAAATTTAGCGTGGAAACATAACCTCTAAATATAGTGGGGAAATCTTTCCGCTAAATTTAGGGAAATTTCCCGCAAAATGGGAGAGAGCAGAAGAGGAGAAGGGGAAGGGGACGAGGGGCATACCCTACCATCCGTCTCTTCAAGATCTGCGCTCTAATTTCGCATTACAGAGAATTGTAAACGTCTTTCATTTTTCATCTCATGTTTCTTCAATTTTTATATCGCAGGTGCGCTCGCAGCGCAAATTTGGGTTGTGCTGATCTTCTACGCACAAGCTAGGAACTCCTGAGCGGCTAGAGTGGGAGTGTGGTCTGACAACATAAGGGACACCTGTGTTCAGTATTAAATTTATAATTATCATCTTTTGAGCAAAGTTAAGCTTTGCTTCATGCAGTTCTTTTCGAAATACATACTTGCTACGAATTTTACCACGTCACTACATTTCACCACTGCTCTTAGTGCTCTTCGAGGACCTCGGACGAGAGCTTATTGGTGTACAAACATCATGCTTGTTTGAAACTGCTCGCTGATGTAGAGACTCGCTGACATCCAGCGTTTCAATAGAACGCATGATGCCCGCGAGTCTCTCCCGAACGATGCAAAGGGGGAAGGAAGCATAAATTATATCGTATTAGGGGGCATTCTAGAAGGTACCTTTTGTATGTTTTACAGATTTGTAGAAAAAAAGCCCTACCAGCTACGCTTAATCAGGCTGTGCACGTGCGTTATATGGCCAGGGAGCATAGTATAAAGAGCTATTTGCAATGATGAGTCGGCTTATTAAAGGGAAGTGCAAGACCTCTTTCAGAAAGCTATATAGAGGTTGATTCTAACGTAGTTTTATCCCGTGAATCTGAATATCACGTTCGTTTTCCCCAAAGATATGACTAAACCTGAAAAAACACAAATACATACGAGCAGTAGTGACGTCATAAGAGGATCTTTCGGCCGCCAAGCATGTGCCGCTTGAGGGCCGCGCGTTCAGTCGCAAGGACTTTTAGATATAATCTTCTGGACTGCACCAGTCGTTACGTGTTTTTTTTTTTTGCCCATTCTAAAAATAGCGTGTGCTTGCATATCTTTGATAGGCGCTGAAGATGTGTGAGCGCAGATTTCGAAAGCTCTTTTTGTGACGTCACTCTCCGGGAAAGTGTGCCTTCAGCGGTACTTTGAAAACGATTCTATGCAGCCTCGATTCACCAAATTACACAATAATTTTGATATTTGAGATTCTGGAGGTCAAATGAAAAAAATTTAAATGTGTTTCCTCAAATACAAAACCGCTTTAGCCTCCATTTAAATTATTCTTAAATTCTTTAAATTTTTAGTCAGTGAAAATGGACCTTGGTTCTAATTAGAAACTTGCTAAGCACCATCAAAAAACACTAAATCAAGTTTTTTTTTGTGTTGATATAAGACAGGAACAGAATTTTACGGCGTTCTAAAAAGAAACCCAATTTGGACGCGTTTTCAGACTTCGGTTTCTTATCAAAGCGCATATTTGCACCTGCGATCGTGCTGCCCTTTGGTTGCAGTGCGAAGACACCCCCTCGCGCCTCCCTCGTAGGATGGAGAGAAGCAGGGCTCACGTGTGTTGCGCGTCTAAGCCTCTGGGGAACAGGACCGTGGGCGCCGAGATGCGCTCCGATAAGAAACCGAAACCTAGAAACGCATCCAACTAAAGCGTTTTTACAGAACGCGTAAAATGCTACCTGCGTTATATCCTCCTAAAAAGAGTTAATTTAGTGGTTTTGATGACTCTCAGCAAGTTTCTAATTGAAGCCGTATGTTAATTTTCACTAATTAAAAGGGTAATTAACAAATTCTATTTAGTTATCCGACTGATTGTTATGATTAGGCCCCTAGACTACGTACCCCTGGCCGCATAACTCGCCTGCACAAACCGCATAAGTAGCTTTCACGACCTTTTTAAACAACTAAGTGAAGCTTAAAAAAGTTGCCCTGTATAACTGTGAAAAGGCGATACCACCATGGTTGAGCCATAAGTTTCCACTATGTTGGTATCGCCTTTTCGCTGGTATGGGTTGTTCCATAATACGTTATGCTTGTATGGTTCCTTCAGCCTGCATTGTTCCGCCATAATTCACTACGCTGGTATAGGATGTCCCATAATACGACACGCTTGTATGGTTCCATACGCCTGTATCATTCCGCCTTAATCGACCATGGTGGAGCCGCCTTTTCGCTGGTATAGGATGTCCCACATTACGGTTACACTTGTATGAGGTCTTTTGGATCATCTTTCCATCATCAAGATTTTACAACAGGATAACGCTGTGAGTCACGTTATTGACATTGACGAAACGTTCCGACGAGGTGGTGTCACAAGTGCCCACATCCAGCCCATCATCATTCAGCTGGATGGAGAGGACACCCCATCCGAGAGTGAAATGTCTGGTGTTGAGCCCCTTGACGAAGCTTAAAGCCAACATTAAAGAGAAAGTGTGGAGCATCTCGGAACACGAAACGGTCCTGTTAAGGACCACTCTTATGCCGTAAAATACGATTGTCATTCTTGTCCACCACTGACCTTCCGGGTCTCATGTTGTCACGCGTCTCTGCTCGCTGCCGTATAGCGTTGTTCATGGCTTTTTGATGTGGCAGCCACCAGACAAACATTTTATTTTTGTTGCGATAATGTCTAAGCTGGTCTATACATTGCACTGTGTCATGAATCACCAGTATAGAGTTCAACCTTGCGAAAACAAAAGTATGCAGCCCATCTACGGCAAAGATATCAGATGCCATATCGGCTTCCCGCTGTCTAAACATCACCGCTACGCAACAAATAGAATTTCGACTGCAAATAAGCTATTTTGTCTAAGAAAAACGACATAACGAATCACTGCCACTGCTCTGCTTTAGAGCATAAATGGGACGACTGTGGCTATTCACACGACTGAGGCCTCTGGGAATAACAAAACCGTGTCTTAGCACAACAGAGAGGAAAATTGCAGTACCAGTGCTCTGTTTCGAAGTCTAAAGGGGACGCCTGTGGTCATTCACACGACCGAGGCCCCTCTGAGAATAACAATAACGTGCATCAGCGCTGTGGGCAGCTAACTCTCACTGACTGTGATCTGTTTTGAAGCATAAACTGGACATTGGTGTCAATTCACACGATTGAGGCCACTCTGAAAATAACAATAGCGTGTGTCAGCACGTGGGCAGCAAACTGTCACTGCCAGTGATCTGTTTCGAAGCATAAAGTGGACGTACACTCTAAGAAAAAAGTTGGCCTCAAGGGACTAATGGCAGCATTTGGTCCTCTCAACTCCCAGTTGCTCCCCGAAAGGACCATCTGGTTTAAGCTAGGTACCGTGCGCAAAAGCTGGGGACTAACTGCGCTCGACGGGGACTAACTGCGCTCGACTGGGACTAACCGATAGGCGTGCACGAGCAAAAGCATCCATTAGTCCCCCTCAGACAGGGTGCATCTGTATGGTTTAGTCCCCGAACGCAAACGGAATGTTCGCCAGAAGGACGGATGCTATTTCGCTTGTCTTGGGGATCGGCGAGACTCAACCCAGCACGGCTGAAAGTGTTGACAAAACTCGGACGAAACTGGCGAATTTTTTTAATGTGCCACGAACGTTAAGACATTACATGGTAGAGCTTCGCGCTGTGTGTAAATGCGAGTTAACGAATGTGTTGACCCGACTTCACCCAACTATTTTCTCAAAAATGACCGGTTGACATTTCACACGTCCCATTCACGTAATTAGCCTTCGCGCAAAAGATTAGCATTTTTCCAAACGGAACACCTCCAAATACTAACACTTTTTTTTTCTCTTAAATAAAACTTAACAGTTTGTAGAAGCTGCGCTTTCAACACCGGAGTCTCGCAGTCAGAATAAATGGTCACTTCAATCGCTAGAACTGAGTTACTGAGAACAAGACGAGCCTCGTCTCTGCGTCTCCCCGTGACCAACCTTTCTGGGTAGTCCAATGTTGAACTCAAAATCCGCAACGACACACTTGATGCACGGCACGTTCCACTCAAAAAGCACATTCAGGGGCAGTATCCACACGCCATCATGCCATCGTCGTTGCTGTTTCAGATAACATTCCAGATGAACAACGAAGAACGAACCGCGCCCGGAACGTCATCTCCTGCTAATACAAAACAAATGCGAACTAAGAAAAAGAAAGGCGAGAGAGCGAGCAAAAAAAGAAAAAAAAAAAACGTGTTCGCTTGTACGTCACTCGACCAGCGTGTTGAAACTAGCGACCTTCTCCTGTCCTTGGAGCATTGTTGTGTGTTGTGGGAGGAGGAAAAGAGATTTTCGTGCGGGCCCTTCCCCCTTCCACCAACCCCTACCCCACATTCTTTCTTGTAATCCTCGCGGGGGGTTGGGCAGATGAGGAGATAGGGTCCGTCGGGAAAATGGGAGGGGGTCTTTGTTTGAAACGAACCTGTTTTTAGTCAGTTGAAAGTTGAAACTTGAAATACAGCCTTCGTCGGAAACTAGTCGCCGTTTTTTCTCCGTGTGTCGTCTCCGACCATTGCGGGACCCGGTTTGGATTCGCGGTGCTGCAGCACTGCACCTCTTCTGAAGTGTCACAAGTCAAGGGAACTCGATTAAGGTATGTCGAAGTACTTCTATTTATGGTGCATTCATTAACTGCGGCTTCAGAAAGTATTTTATTTTGAGCACGTTCTCTAGCTTGCAAAGCGCGCGCCATGCTTTATTCTTTTTGGGACCACGGTTGTCGATTTTGTTATGCAGCACAGAGACCTCATAATCAATAGTATCGAGCGAAACGCCAGTCCTACCGATGGCTCATTTTTTTTTCTGTTTTGCAGACCCTGGCGGGATCGCTTGACCATAAAGGCCTGTCCACACATGCAGCGGAGCGCTGCAATCATAGCGCTGACTTTACGCTAAGCGCGTGTTGACGGCAGTGGTCACCAGCTTTGTATCGCACCGTCAAAACTGTTGCTCATGGCAGACGAAAAGTAGCTCACGACACGTGAGCAGCGCTACATCAGCGCTTCGCTGCATCTGAGAACCGGCATTAGTGCAGACATTTATTCGATTGTACAGTAAAGTTCCACGTTGATGGCGGGAGCTCGTGCCGTCACTTCGAAGCATAGTTTGAGTACGCACACGCTGGGTCTGTAATTCGCAGCGAACGGTCTACTAAAAATCTAATATTGCGCTGGTCTGTTGTCAACAGATCGCATGTCGGATGTGAACCATTGTAGGACTTATGCAGCCTATTTGTTATTTTATTATGCGTGTGTTATACCTCATACTTTTGTCGAGCGATCGGGTATTTCACGCTGCCCTGTTTCTAATAATCCATATTCCTCGCAAACAGGCAAGAAGCTGCCGGCGCCCCAATAAACGGTGCTGGGACCAAGACCCGTTTGGACAGACGTCCCAGTGTCCAAGCCATCGTCGAAGCAAGTGCACTCTTCGGAATTTGGCCTCATCGTGGATTCTACCGCCCAGGAACTTCGACTTCAGTCATCCTTGAATGTGATGTGTATCTACGAGGCAATAAAGCTACGTTTAACCTGAACTTCACAATTTCGTTTCGGAGATTTGTGGCTCGGGACCAAATGTAAAGGATAAACCTTTAGTCCCAGGAGTCTAAATCAAAGGGCGCAACGTTTAGACCCAGGGGTCCAAGTGCAAGGGCCTAACAGTTCGTCCTCGGGGTTCAATTGAAACGGTGTAACAGTTGGTCCCAGGGGACCAAGTGCAAGGGCCTAACCGTTGGTCCTCGCGGTGCAATTGAAACGGTGTAACAGTTAGTCCCAACGGTGCTAGTGCGAGGGACTAACGGACGGGGCGTAACAGTTGCTCCCGTTACCGTTGCTCCCCGAGGGGACTAATGGTGGTGGCAACGCACTTGCTCCCCTCGGGGACTAAGTCGCGCTCCCTTTTTTCTTAGAGTGTAGGTGCCATTCACGTGACCGAGGCCACTCTGAGAATAACAATAACGTGTGTCAGCACTGTAAGCAGCCAACCCTGACTGCCTGTGATCTGTTTCGAAGCATAAACTGGACGTCAGTGGCCATTCACACGACCAAGGCCACTCTGAGAATTACAATAACTTATGTCAGCACTGTGGGCAGCAAACTGTCACTGCCAGTGATCTGTTTCGAAGCATAAACTGGACGTCGTTGTCCATTCACATGACCGAGGCCACTGTGGGAGTAACAATAACGTGTGTCAGCACTGTGGGCAGCTGACTCTCACTGCCAGTGATCTGTTTCAAAGCATAAACTGGACGTCGGTGCCATTCATACGATCGAGGCCACTCTGAGAATAAAAATAACGTGTGTCAGCACTGTAAGCAGCTAACCCTCACTTCCAGTGATCTGTCTTGAAGCATAAACTGGACGTCGGTGGCCATTCACACGACCGAGGCCACTCTGAGAATAACAATAACGTGGGTCAGCACTGTGGGCAGCTAACTCTCACTGTTAGTGATCTGTTTCGAAGCATAACTAGACGTCAGTGCCATTCATACGACCGAGGCCACTCTGAGAATAACAATAATGTCTGTCAGCAGTGTAAGCAGCTAACCCTCACTGCCAGTGATCTGTTTTGAAGCATAAACTGGACGTCGTTGGCCATTTGCACGACCGAGGTCACTCTGAGAAAAACAATAACGTGTGTCAGCACTGTGGGCAGCTAACTCTCACTGCTAGTGATCTGTTTCGAAGCATAAACTGGACGTCGGTGGCCATTCACACGACCGATACTACTCTGAGAATAACAATGACGTGTGTCAGCAATGTGGGCATCAGACTATCACTGCCAGTGATCTGTTTCGAAGCATAAATTAGACGTCGGTGGATATTCACACTACCGAGGCCACTCTGAGAATAACAATAACGTGTGTCAGCACTGTGGACAGCTAACTCTAACTGCCAATGATCTGTTTCGAAGCATAAACTCGACGTCGGTGGCCATTCACAGGACCGATATCACTCTGAGAATAACAATAACGTCTGTCAGCACTGTGGGCAGCTAACTCTCACTGCCAGTGATCTGTTTCGAAGCATAAACTGGACGTCGGCGGCCATTCACACGACCGATACCACTCTGAGAATAACAATAACGTGTGTCAGCTCTGTGCGCAGCTAACTCTCACTGCCGGTGATCTGTTTCGAAGCATAAACTGGACGTCGGTGGCCATTCACAGGACCGATATCACTCTGAGAATAACAATAACGTGTGTCAGCACTGTGGACAGCTAACTCTCACTACCAGTGATCTGTTTCGAAGCATAAACTGGACGTCGGCGGCCATTCACACGACCGATATCACTCTGAGAATAACAATAACGTGTGTCAGCACTGTGGACAGCTAACTCTAGCTGCCAATGATCTGTTTCGAAGCATAAACTGGACGTCGGTGGCCATTCACAGGACCGATATCACTCTGAGATTAACAATAACGTGTGTCAGCACTGTGGGCAGCTAACTCTAACTGCCAATGATCTGTTTCGAAGCATAAATTGGACGTCGGTGGCCATTCACACGACCGATACCACTCTGAGAATAACAATAACGTGTGTCAGCAATGTGGGCAGCAAACTATCACTGCCAGTGATCAGTTTCGAAGCATAAATTAGACGTCGGTGGACATTCACACGACTGATACCACTCTGAGAATAACAATAACGTGTGTCAGCACTGTGGACAGCTAACTCTAACTGCCAATGATCTGTTTCGAAGCATAAACTGGACGTCGGTGGCCATCACGTGACCGAGACTACTCTGAGAGTAACAATAACGTGTGTCAGCATTGTGGGCAGCTAACTCTCACTCCCAGTGATCTGTTTTGAAGCATAAATTGGACGTCGGTGGCCATTCACAGGACCAAGGCCACTCTGAGAAAAACATAACGTGTGTCAGCAGTGTGGGCAGCTAACTCTCACTGCCAGTAATCTGTTTCAAAGCATAAACGGGACATCTGTGTCCATTCACACGAATGAGGCCACCCTGGGAATAACAATAACTTGTGATAGCACAGTGGAGAGCAACATCCCAGTGCTAGTACTCTGTTTCGAAGCATAATACGTACGTCTATAGCTCCCTTGAAGTCGACGGCCGTTATGACTCTTGGGTCGCACTTCGGCGAGTTGGCTAACACTTCGTGGAGGATCTGGAGCAGGCTGCGCTGTGCGCCGGGGTGCGGTCTAAAGGGGTGTGGCATATATTTCATAAATTTCAGAGGTGCCATCGTACTCGCTTGAAATATCTAGTAAAAGCAGCACCGATTGTGTGACATGAGGAAACGTCTGCTACAACATTGATGAAGGGTTGATGAGAGGACGCAGACCTGGGGAATGCCAATGCCGGTAACTGGGCCTAGTTCAGTTCGACTCAAGCTTGGTATCGTCAGTCTTGCAGGAACGCTGTGATGAAGTTAAGCGGTCTTCCATAGATACCTCAGTTTTGAGCCCGGGACTTGTGCAATGTAGGGGATTAAATCTAACCTTTTTGGAGCCGGTAAGACAGGTAATGCACAGATGGCAGCCAGACTTGTCGCCGAGGACAGCGCTGTCAAGTACTCAAATGTCGTTTTTCAGTGCTTGGGTGGTTTCTGAAACTGGCTTAGAATGAATGGAGGTATTTCTGGGTTTTGTCTTGCAATATTCTGTAACAGGCGTAATCCCTTTTTCCGTCGGTGCTGCTGTAGTGCCCCCGTCAGCTGGCCCAGATGTTAAATAGCAGCAGGTTACGATTTGGGGTTCCTTCTCGGGCCCGGATCAAGTGGGTCGCCTCCTGGAAAGCCTGGCGATGTACTGTTGGAGCGGCATTGTAGGATCCGTCTTATGGGCTACTGAAAAGTTATTCGATACGGCAAAGCGCGCGGAGCACTTTGAAGGCTGAGGTCGTAAGGCTTGCAACAAGATCAGAGAGGTAGGTGGTCGCTTCCCGCTGTCGGTGTGCACTCGCCATACCCCTCGGCTTAAGAAGCCGCACGTTAACTCTTAACTTTCAGGCCCGAGCCGGCTGTACTCGTCATACATATGCACCAATAACGCCGATAACGAGCCCCTCTTGTACAGTCCAGAACCAATTCAAATTTGCCTCATGGAGACGAACCAGCTGCTCCTTATTCAATTCCAGGTCGTGAACTTTAACAGCAGAAGAACGTTAAATTCATTAGCTTTTTTTGTTTTGTTTAGAGTGCATTTTGTCTCGCAATGAGTGTCTAAAAATGATGCCAGTTCCGATAGTGTTTAAGTAACGCGGCTCGGAAACAGGGTTTTTGTGCGGTGCCACACATTTCATCAAATGACATTTCCACGACAGTTCGTTTCATCAACACTGCGACGTTTTATGAACAATATGTTTCATCGACACTCGTTTCATCGACATATTTTGCTATGTTTCGCCGACAACATTTTTTTTTGGTAGGGGTGCGCTGGTTTGTTGGTGAGTGAGAGTACGGGGACATGCACGGGGGCAGGACCACCCTTACACGCTGCTGCGAAGCTGGCATGTAAGGATATGCCGGGTGGGTTCACAATTTTGTAATGAATTGCTGCAGCCTGCCGCAACGAAGCGTCGTGACCTGGGTGGGTTGGACAGTTTAACATGTGTCCCATTGATAAACGCGCAAGAAAATGTTTCTACAGCGTGCAATTTGAGTATCGATGAAAGAACACGGTGTGGTAGCATCGATGAAAAAATCAGTGTCGATGAAGCAAGGGTCGATAAAAAGTTGATGAAACATGTGTCGATGAAACGAGAGGGACCCCTTTTTCTCGATGTTTTCATGAAAGCTCTGACAATGAGGACTGCAAAGTTGCCTCCAAGAAGTTCGATGTTTCTTAGAGGAGTCGGTCTTTGCCAAGATAGACAAGAAAGATGATGGCGGACTCTGAAGAGCTGGCTCGCGGCTGCAGCCTGGTATAATGCAGAGATAAACATGTCAGAAATGCAATTGGGCGGTTCGAGCCATTGCTTGATCCAAAAACATTGTTGATTTTATTGTTGTAAAGACATACCATTATGCCGCTTCCATTCGGACCAAGATCAGCACATCTGGGTATTCGGCGTTTTTATAAATTTTAATTTAAATAAATATTTTGCATAAAAGAAAGCCAGAATTCATGGAGTGGTAAGCTGCCCTTGCAATCAATTTTTATTGACTTTTTTAAGCTGTTAAAAATTATTAAACCAATAGTGCGATAGAATAGTGTTCACAAACTTTTCTTCTGACGAAAATTTGAGAAGTCGGTGCGTGTTTGCCGGTAACACCTAAGGCCGCGACGCGACGCGAAGGGTACACGCGTCACTTACCCGGGTTTCGAAGCATAACATACGACTGTCAGGCGCTTCTGAGAGCGAGAAAAAATGTTCGGAAGCATTTGAGAGAACCAAATCTGCTGCCCTCAAATTCTCTGATATTTTTCCAAAAGAAGACAGCAGCTTCTTAACGTTGAAAACAATATCAATTAAGTGTTTGTAACATGTGCATCACTGGCTTTATCTGTATGCAACATGTATGCAACAGCTCGTTATTGCGAACGAAGGTGCTCCAGAGGGTACTATCGCATTCATTAATTACAGTGCAATTGATTGCGACGCGAAAACGTAGGAGGATGCCACGTTTCACAGATGAATACATAATGTTTCGCTGGCGTCATTTTATTAGACAGACTATTTATGAACGCAAGCAAAGATACGGTCGAAATTGGGTGAATGCGCTTACTGTGTTCACGTTTTACTTATGCCCATCCCGCACAGCCCACCACACTTATAACGGAGAGTTTGGTGACCACTGCATTTTAGCTTCACTCTACGAAAACCACTGCGAGGAAACGCCGATGCCTTCACAATATTGAGGCGCAACCTGAGGCAGACTAAGCAGACGGCGTTCGACGTATGTACGATGCTAGGCCTTACTCTCGCATCGAACGTTTCGATGGCAATGCTATCGCTAGAATCTCACGCTGTCGCGGAGAACCTATTGTGAATAAATAAGGAAGCGGTTACGACTTAGCGACATACGCTCGGGTAAGTGAAATACCGCATTAAATAACAGAATAATTGCTGCAACATACTGGAATCGTAGAAAATCTACTTGGCAGCCATGTGGAAAATATTCGTTTGCAAGAACAAGACTGGTTCACGCAGGCCGTGACGTCACGGAAACAACGGGACGCGATTGGTGGCGGAGGAATACAAGATTCTCTTTGAGGGGCATTCGCCGCTACCTTCTTGACTTTTAACCGACTATAAAAATCATTTCGTTTTTCAAATGAAATCTTTTGTTTATTCAAAACAAAACAAGCATCAAAAAGACGCATTTGCGCGGCCGGGGTGGACAGAAGCACGGACTGCGCGCACCCGGCGTGGAACCAGCGAAGGAAAGGGCACTCCTAGCAATTTGTTTTTAGAGCCGGCCAAATTTCCACTTCAATTTTATTATAGCTTTTGACACGTAAGTTCAACCTCGAGAATTTTTAACAATACCACGCGAGCCCCGAAAGGCCGGTAGATCAGTGCATCATCACGTCACGAAGTAGCGAAACAAACGACAGTACGCGTGTGGGCAGAACAAGCGCACCAAAGTCGGCGTCGTCTGCTATGCTGTTTGCCCAATCACGACCCACCCCTACCGCGACGCCCACCGCTTGCACCGCCCCATAAACACGCGACCTAAATAGCAATCAAAGCCCCACACACGATACGCAAACACGAACAGCAGCTAGTAGGAAGGACACCGACACGAGTTTAGTCAGCGAACGAAAAGACAGACACACACTTCACGCAAAGCACACAGAAAGGGGTAGTTACACAAGGACGAGAGGGATGCGTACACGAAGGCAAGCAGTGCACTGAATACGCGAAAACTCGCAGCGATTGAAGAACCATGCAGCGAACACCTACGTGCACACGCACCAAAGGCATTTGCGTATTGCCGCGTATCGACGCGGAACTGGCGATTTTTGGCATTTTAGTGATTCGAAACTTCGATGTCTATTGCGTGAACGATTGTATTCAGCAAATCGTGAACCGGTGGAGCCTGGCATTAAAACATTGTTTGACAATTTGAAAAGCTATCGAAAATCTTCCTAAAAGCTATATTAGCGAAAGCACTGTGTTATAAAGGAACACACTAGTTTTGACCGAGTTTTCTAGCACGTTATTTTGCAAGAAACCAAGGCTACAACCAGTTTGTGAAGCTGGTAACCACAGCTGGAATCAGCGCCATCCTTGGCGGTTTCCTGAACATCGCGTTGTCACATTTCAGCCGCCACCACATAGAGGGCGCAACCAGACATAAAATTTATATTTTCTTAATTTTTATTATTTGTTTGATAACTATGCACGATCGTCAAAAATGTGGGCTAATAGTCAAGACCTAGGACAGTAAACTCTGTTTCATATTCAAAATATTGGCCTAAATGGTTGCCAAGAGGGGTCAAAATAGTCGTTTCTGACTATGAACAAATTCGTGATTTGGGGTATATTCTAAACTTTTCTTATAAACAATCCAAGCTGAAATTGAAAAAAAGTGCCTCCATTAACAAAACAGATGATGTTCTTTTTTTCGGCCCTACAATTTTATTCAACTGGGCCAATTCTTAAGCGCGGTACCATTGTACTACTAAATGAAGTTTGTCAAAATTGACTGTTTTTCTCTCAATGTTCATGTGAACATTCCAAAAAACGTTTAGCGCATATTACATTGAAATTTTGCGCAGCTCTTCCGACTATAAGTACGAACAGCTGGAAGAAGTATCAAATATTTCGACCGAGTAGATGCACTGGAAATCGCGACTCAATGTGCTTCCGCGAAGTCAGTTCTTCTAAAAGAAATATATGCCAAATAAAAAGCAAAATAAACAAGGGCCTTTATGAGCAATGAACCCACTCCTCTTCTATAACATTCTAAAATTTGAAAGAAATCGTTCTAATAGTAGATCCTGCGCCATTTTACTACGAAACCATGGTTTGCCGACAAGGCCAATATTCGCAGGTACGCACTGAATGATCTTTTTGCACGAGGAAGACTAAGGACAGATCAAAGAAAAGATCTCGTAATACAGTACAAGATGACACATAATTTTAGCAAGTCTGAATGTGCCGCAATCGCGTTTTAAAGCATGCGAAAAGTATCAACTGTAATGGTCGCCTTGGGAGGACAAGAAATTAAAAATCTTTCGCACACGTTCAAATTTGTTCCCTCGGCTCCAGTTTCGCCTTTTACATCTTGGTTGGCTCTACGTAACCCAATAATCAACCAGCAATATTTTGAATACTACTGGGTTTAGGCCAACTATACTAGTGATTGTAAAGTCCTCTAGTCGACCACTTTCCAACGGTATCCCACAAGTCCCAAAACTGGCACGGGTGAAATTTTGAAAAACGTATAGAGCGCAAAAGACCCATTTCAAAAGTCCCCGCCATCGCCTGTCTGCCATTGCCTGATCACCTACCCTGAGCATATATTAGCGTCAGCCATCGGAATGAACTCGACTCAGCTTGTATTGAAAATGAGTGCTGCTGAAGGGTTCGGAGAGTACTCGAACTCAATCACGTTCTAAGTGCCCATGAAATAACAATCGTCAGAATTCCTTGGCGGACTTTTGAAAAGGCTCTATTCCCCATTTAGTATACAACGTAATTGCACAATAAGCAAGACAATATGAATAAGCTCGTCTCTGAGTGTGTTTTAAAGTTTTTTTGTACCGTTCGCCGATGAGGGGCTCACTGAAAAGTTTGTGAACGGCCGTCGGTTATATAGCGACCAAAATAGAGAAGCCGGCGAAGCTGTATTTGTCTAGACACGCCCTAATCTGCGCATAGATGCTCAAGTAGGGTTAGCAGTCAGTGCAAGGCTTGCATTTACATCTGGTTAGTATTAAGTTACTTGCAGAACAAATTGTGCTCTGAATGAGCGTGTATCATGTGGGCTGTCTGAACGCATGATTTCACAACGCGGATGCAATGCACGTTCGCATTTCCCCAAAATGTGAGTGAAGTTAGGCTCAACTGGGTTGGATTAGCATGCTTGTAATTGAGCCGGGGCGGAGTGGGCCAGATATATTTTTCTTGGAATGGCGATTCTTTTAATTCATTTCACTCTACGTTTGCCGCTGTTGTTGCAGATTGATCGTAAAATACTTTGGCAAGCAGGTGTAATGCATGCAGATAACGACTGACACGAAAAAAAGTTACCGTTTTAACAAGACGGTCACTCCAGATAAATTTCAATTTCAAACGCCAACATTATCACAATAATTGGTTGTTCAAATTCGGTCAAGAACACCTTTATTCGCCAATTCCTGCGTTTTAGAAAATAAATTTTAGCAAAAAGCTGTACCTTGTGTATTTCGTCTACGTTTACGAGCAACTCTTTTTCAAAGACCATCCGGGCATTATGTTTACCCGGAAGATCACCCAGAACATGGCGCCGGGTTTTCCAATCTGTGTCTAATATTTACGAATATTCGCCGCAGATCGGGAAAACTTGACTATATATTGAACCAGATTACCCACGTTTACAAAATATTGTCCGAATACTTTGTGCTGCCTATGTCTAGGTAAATTTAGTATTTTCAAAACATTCGAAAAACATGAATATCACCTTCCTTATTTCTGTATCAGTAGTGAAATGTTGTATATACAATACAAGTTTATATTAGTTAATTGTCTCCGTGAGTACAGTACCAGTGAAAGAGAAGAATCGCTTCGGAGCCATGAACAAACTAATATTTTCTGAAACATGGTCTTTTTTTATTTATCCACCAGATATGGCAACATTTGACTAACTGTCAAAAATTTGTATTACATATACAAGCCACAATAGTTCTGGAAATCATCACCTCTTGGTGTGAGGCATATGCAGGGAGGCTTGTGGGGATCATCAGGTCCACAGTTTTCATCTCCATTGCACTGAAAATAATAGTATAAATATAAATTCGCTCCCTGTTATTTACGAATACACGAGCTGCAGAACTTAAACAAAGGGAAGACCGTGATATAGCAAATTGTTAGAAATTAATTCATGCACAAAATACAACTCGAAATCTCTCGCTTTCGAATTTACCATATTAAGATGCGCACCGCGTTGCGCGCTTCCTTTATATCATTGAGAGTAAATATTGTGGTTCTTTACAGAATAGCCGTCTCCTTAACACTTCATTGTGGGAATACCGCCCGAAATTTTAGAATCTATACTATCTCTCTAATTACTATCCAAACAATCAATTGAAAAATTTGAGTTCAAAATCCAGAACGTGTATTTTAGGCTTTTACAGGCTGTTTTTAAGGAAGTCGCCAAAGCTACAAAACTGCAGTTTTTGGAGGTGAGCTACACAGTCAGGGGGACGTAATGTCGGGAGCTAATTGCCACGATACGATGGTGAACTACTTCATATTTGTTATTTTACTTTTTATTTAGCGAGGTAAACTTATGGTTCCAATGACAGATTTGCTCAGCCTCTTTGAAAACGACCAAATCAGTCAATTTAGAAACATTTGAAGCGTGTGTGAAGCATGGTGGTGGGATAAAATGACCCCACGTGCAACAGGCGCAAGGCTACTGGTGCCACAACGCGTCCGCGCGGTTCTTCCATCTGTTATCACCCGCATTTTCGAAACCCCAAGCTTGCGCCTTTTGCAGGAGTGGTAGGTGTACTGCACTACCATGATTCCCCCGCTCTGCAAAAATTTTAATAATCTATCTGATTCAGTTGTTTCAGTTGACTCGCAGTATATTTTTAACTGGAATCATAGGTTTCTTTTAGATCAATAAAAAGTTAATTTACAAATATTAGTTAAGTATCTGACTTATCCTGGCGATAAGCCCCTTGTAATTTTTTAAACGGAACCAGCAGCTATAAAAAGAGATCTTAAGCAGGGTTGTCTGTCATTGCCACTGCTTTTTATGATATACCTGAGTAGAACGAAAAAAAAAAAACATTTGAAGTGTGCAATTTAGGTTTTGACATCTCGTATATGGAGAGAGGGGGAAAAGTATAACAATTTATACCAGGATTGTTCTACGAAGACAACATTGTACATCTTCGTGATAGTCGCGTCAGATTATAAAAGCTGACAAATTTGTGGTGAGTAAGAAGATTCCTTGGGCCTAAACTTCAGTCGCGACAAGTCAGGAATAATGATCATTAACGACAAAAAGGGGAACCCATTGGAAATACGAGACATTCTAATAAAACATGTGCAGAAGTTATGGAGGAAATAATATGTAGAAGAAGCGGAATATTATATGCTAAGGAAAGGAAAAAAGCATAGGGCACTGTGGAAATATAATATATGAAACACTTAGGGGAATGTGAAAAGGAGTCATGGAGCCGGGTTTGTCTTCTCTAAACTTGGTACTATGCATGAAAGATGAAGTCAATTCGAATTTAGAATTCTCACAGAGGAGAATTGGCAGAATAGGACGTGGGCACATGGGAGTAGACACAATGGAGGAGTGCAGGGAGACGTGGGATGGACACTTCTTGAGGTTCAGAAGGCGATCAGTCCATTCAAAATTGAACAAATTCTAGATACAATGGAGTATACACTGTTGGACTGTTGGAGAGTGCAGCAGTCAATAGTTTAGCGTCGCCGAAAACAAACGCGACGACTCTACTCTTAAACGCGAGCACAGCGCCACGTGGATTAAACAGACCGTTTCTACCTAAGCTCAAAGTCAGTCGTACCGTCTCTTCCGTCCTCAACAAGGAACGCGCCACAAATTGGTGACCCGGATTTGATGATTGACTCCAGAGCACCCGCTAAGGGAACGATCTCCGCGACCCGCTGCACGACTACGGCTTGGTAGTTCAGACGAATATGCGAGAGCACATTCTCTCCCCCCCCCCCCCCCCCCCGCATGGGGCACCTGTGAAAGCAGGTGTTTGGAGGGTGGCGTCTCCACTGACCCCGAGCCTCGCAGGGGGTCTGCACCTTAGGTGCTAGGTGCTTGGTGAGTAGCGCCACCACGGACCCCAGCCACATTAGCTAAATTACGGACCCTGAGTAAAAAGTGGGTAAAACCCACCCTAGTCTGGCTGTGCGTGGCGACCCCGTGTCCAGGGAAAAGGGCATCCTGGTGGTTAGGCCAAGCCCGGGGTAGGTTTGGACCCTTCGGGGCCCTCCGGGCGAGGCAACATACCACTTTGGCCCCTGCTTCCTGTAGGCGGGTGTCCTGGTAAGGCCCGGCCAGGATGATCCAGTCAGTCGCCTTTTCTCCTACTATCCCCTCTCTTCTTTTACTTATAAATCTCTCTCTTTTCTTCACCCCACCTCCCTTACGCCCTTTTTTGTCTCCTTTGGCGGCAAAGGCCATCCTTGTGTGGTGATGAATAGTCTAAATTCTAACCACGCTTGGGTATAGCACCCGGGCAAGTGCTAATGGCTCAACGGTACCAGCAAAGCCCTCTTTGTTATGGGCTGTTGACCATTACCTTTGTTGGGCTCGGTGGTGGGTGGCACACCACGGGTGCTGAATTTTTCTCCCATTCATATGGGTTCAATACCTTTCCAAAGTTTTTGGTAATGCATTCGGAGAACGACGACCAATCACTCTCAAAACTTCCACCTTTCTTGGTTGCAAAGACCCCAGAGAATGTGATAGGAAAAGACTTCAAAGCGAAACAACTTCCCTCTGGCGACCTGCTTGTGAAAGTCGCTACTGCGAAGCAGAGTACGGCACTTCTAGCTCTCAACGAAGTAAGGGAATACAAAGTATATGTGACCCCACACCGTTCACTCAACAGCACGCAGGGCGTCATCTCCGAAGATGACCTTCTTGAAATTCCCACCGACGAGATCGTTGAGGGACTGTTAGGTTAGGGTGTCATTTCTGTGCGACGTATTACCCTCCGGCGTGTTGGTGAAGAGCGACACACAAAATATTTAATATTAACCTTGGACTCGACTGCGCTTCCTCAAACAGTCAAGGCCGGGTATTTCAACTGTAGGGTTCGGCCCTACATCCCAAATCCAAGGTGTTTCTTCCGTTTCCAACGCTTTGGACACGGAAGAGCTTCTTGCAGGGGAAAGGCTACCTGTGCCAAGTGTGCAAGAACCGACCACCCCACCGATAACTGTGGTAACAACACTACTATATGTGTCAACTGTCAGGGACCTCACCCGGCATACTCTCGCAGCTGTCCTGTGTGCAAAGAGAGAAGGAAATTATTTCCCTGAAAGTCAAAGACAATATTTCCTACAGAGAAGCAAGAAAACGACACTCATTTTTATCTCAAGGTTCGTTCGCCGAGGCCCCGCGCAGAAGATCTGCGCGGTCAACGGTGTCAGCAGGAACACAGACGTCGACGGACGACCTGTGTGTCCTCCCCAAGTACCCCTCAACCTCACCTGGAGTGGTACAAGCCACTCCCCTCACTGACCGAATGGAGGATCCTGGTCCGCCAGGGTCCCCCCAAGCGCAGAGGTGTGGACCCCCTGCGCCCACTAAAACCCAGGTGCCTCGAGGTTGGGGAATTCCTCCTCGTACCTCTGAAGGCTAACGGAAACTCGGTGAGCCGTCGGGGTCGCAGGCCCGTAAGGATCAGCCTGCGGCAACCCCCGGTGAACCAATGGACGAGAGTAGGTCGAAGTCCGACCAGGACAGACTCCACTCAAGTTCGGAGTCCCTACTTTCGGCCTCCAGTAGTACCACCGGCAGGCCGAAAGATACGGCTAAAAAGAAAAATGCTCCCCGCATCAAAATAGATTTTAAGGTCTAGTTAAACATATACTCTTAAGATATATATATATATATATATATATTTCCTGTTTGTGTGATGGTAGAAACAGTTCTCCAGTGGAACTGCAAAGGCTTACTCTGGAACTATGACGACGTTTACTCTTTACTAGATCTTCTTCACCCACTAGTGTTTTGGCTTCAGGAGATTCATTTGAGCAATAATCATACTAACTACCTAACGCGCTTCCAGGTTTTTCGTAGGGACCGTCTCCATTCATCCCACACCTCTGGTGGTGTAGCTATAATTGTTGCAAAGTCTACCCCTTGTGTCGAGGTACCACTTAATACCAAATTAGAGGCTGTGGCAGTTCGCATCTTGTCTGATCGACTGATAACTGTTTGTTCTGTGTATATTCCTCCAAGCTACACCTTATCTCGCAGCGAGCTAGAATCTCTTTGTGACGAACTGCCCAACCAGCTCTAATCCTAGGAGATCTCAATGCTCATAACCCTATGTTAGGTAGTGGACGACGTGACACACGTGGCTCGATGATTGAGTGTTTTCTTTCTTCGACTGCTTCATGCCTGTTAAACAAACTAGAGCCTACATATTTCAGCGTTCCAACTCGTTCGTTCACATCCATTGATCTGTCACTAAGTGACCCAACATTATTCCCCCTTTTTTCATGGGCTGTTGATCCCAACCCATATGGAAGCGACCATTTTCCCATAATTTTAAACCGCATCAATCCACCCGCTACACTATCCACGCGAACACCCCGTTGGAAGTTCGAAGAGGCGAACTGGGGTAGTTTTAGTGAGGCTACTCAGCTCGCTTGCACATCATTTGACAATCTGTCTGTCAATCAAATCACCAGTCTGCTTAGTAGTCATATTCTTCATGCTGCAATGATAGCTATCCCCATGACCTCGACTCACCTACCCCATCGTCCTAAACAATGGTGGAATGCCGACTGTGACAAATCGAAAAGAAAGCAAAACAGAGCCTGGGGGATTTTCAGACGTTATCCAACGCAAACTAACCTGATCAAATTTAAACAAATGAAGTGCTCGTGCGAGATACATACGCCGCCAGTCTAAACGTCAAAGGTTCTAAGGATATGCATCCTCGATTAACAGCACTGCCACTAGCAAAGAAGTGTGGGATAAAATTCATCAAGTCAATGGGAACTACCGTGCTTTCTCAGTACCGCTTCTTTCTGCAAATAGATTGTGCCCCGAGAGCCTTGAACAGCAGGCAGATCTCCTTGGGGAACACTTTCAACGTGTTTCTAGTTCCGAGCACTCTTCAGCTGCTTTTCTGAAACACAAGACTCAGGCAGAGCTGCAGTCTGTTCGAACATCCGGTGGTGCTCGAGAAGCTTACAACTCGCGCCTTGCGCTGAGTGAGCTGGAACGGGTGCTGCATGAACTCAAACCTAGGACTGCCGGACCAGATGGAATTCATTATTACATGCTTACACATCTCCATCCCGCTGCACTTGACATAGTCCTGTATTTGTTTAATCGCATTTGGCAAGAGAGCACATTTCCATCCTCATGGAGAGTGGCCACTGTTATCCCTTTGCTAAAGCCTGGAAAAGATGCATCGTGCGCGACCAGTTATCGCCCAATAGCGCTAACAAGCTGTCTTAGTCGTTTGTTAAGCACTCTGGAGAGAGTGCTTAACAAACGACTCATGTATTTTTTTGGAAAAAGAAAATATCCTTGACCAGTGTGGGTTTCGTTCGTCACGGACTACAATAGATCATTTAGTACGCCTGGAGACTACTATTCGTGAGGCCTTTGTAAATAAGCATCACCGCCTGTCTGTTTTCTTTGACTTGGAAAAGGCGTACGACACGGCATTGCGTCATGGCATCCTGCAAGACCTGTATAGTTTTAGCATTCGTGGTAGAATGCTAGCATTCATTAAGAGCTATCTGGGGATGCGTACCTTTCGTGTTTATTGGGCACTACTTACTCTAGAGAGTTCTGCCAGGAAAATGGCGTTCCTCAGGGAGGCGTTTTGAGTGCGACCCTTTTTATAGTTAAAATGAACTCAATAGCTCGGGCCATTCCACCATCTGTACAGTATTCACTCTATGTTGACGACCTTCAAATATCCGTCTCATCCTGCAACCTTGCTTTGTGCGAACGCAGGGTCCAACTAGCAATTAACAATTTGATCAAGTGGGCAGACCAGAACGGCTTCAGCTTTTCACCTGAAAAAACGGTGTCTGTTTGTTTTTCAGGCTTACGGAGAACTTCAGTGAAGCCCTCGTTGACCATGTGATCCGCTTCAATTCCAACAAAACCTGAACATAGATTTCTAGGGCTTATTTTTGACAGTAAATTTACCTTTCTTTCGCATATCAGATATCTCAAAGTAAAATGCCAAAAAGCACTAAGCATCCTTAAGGTGCTTTCCCACACCTCCTGAGGCTCTGATCGCCTCTGCCTCCTCCGAATTTACGGATCAGTGATTCGCTCGCGCTTCAATTATGGTAGTAGTGTGTATGGATCGGCAAGGCCTTCAGCCCTACGAATGCTTGACTCTATTCATCCCCAGGGACCGCGGCTGTCTACAGGTGCATTTCGCACGTCGCCTATCCCCAGCCTTTACGTAGAGTCAAATGAATGGTCTCTGGAGAAGCGGAGGTTTGCTTTAGGGTTTATGTATTCGCTTAGGATTCGTTCGGTTCCCTTGCACCCATCTCGAGAAGCTGTTGAAGAAATGAGATATAAACGTACTTTTGACAACAAGCCCACTGTAATACCACTGTAACGAGTCGTGCGTTGCTTTATCTGCTAAATATTTATTTACATTATTTACACGTTGGTTCTATGTACTGTGGAAGTACGACATGGCTGCCCTGCTGATCACCCGAGCAGAAGTGCCCGAGCGCTCTTGGCGTCCTCTTCTTCATCCGCTGCCGTGGCTTATATGTGGTCGCCACACTACTCCCCCTTCAGTCTGTGGGACGTTTGTGGAAGAAAGAAATGAACTTTGCGTCGCGGACAGTTGCTGTGGAAGTGAGTCATAGTAGTTGTGGACAGTTGGGTGGACTCCATGTGGGCAGGCTTAAGTCTGTCAATCGATATGGTTTGGCGCTTGCCGTTGATCAACACTTCGAAGTATTTCGGAGTCTTCTTCGTGATTAAGTACGGTCCATGATAAGGAGGTTAACGGCTTCGGCGAACAGTATCGTCTCTTACGAAAACGTGGTCTTGTCTTGGTAAGATCCTTACTAATAAAAACTGGCCGTGGCGATCGCCCTCGTGGGGATGTTGGTCGCAGTTTTGACATGGTGTCTTTGAGCCGATGAGCATAGTTGGTTGGGTCCGGCAGAACCGCTGGGTCCATAGGGGTGAAAAACTCTCGTGGAAGACGCAGGGACATTCCGTATACAAGCTCCGCAGGAGTGCATAAAAGTTCTTCCTTGAGTGCCGTTCTCAGGCCCAGAAGTACTAGCGGGAGCGATTCTGTCCAATGAGGATTATCTTGACGCGCCATGATTTACGCTTTTAGCTGGCGATGGAATCTTTCAACAAGACCGTTAGCTTGTGGATGGTAAGCCGTCGTTCTTAGTCGACTGGTGCCAAGAAGAGAGGTGAATTCGCTGAAAAGTGCCGACTCAAACTGCCGACCGCGATCTGTGGTGAGAGTGGCCGGCACGCCAAACCGTGAAATCCAGATTTGCATAAATCCTGTGAGCGACTGCTTGAGCTGTAATGCTGCTAATGGGTAGGGCACCTGGCCATCTGGTGAAACTTTCAATGGCGGTTAGTATATATTTGTTGCCTTCTGATTCTGGTAGTGGGCCGACTATGTCTAGGTGCACATGCTCGAAACGGGTACTCGGAATAGGAAAAACACCTGGTGCAGTGTGCGTGTGCCGGTGAACCTTCGCACGTTGGCAAGGAAGGCAGCTGTGGGCCCAGTTTCGAACGTCAACGTTGATGCTAGGCCACACGTAACGCGCGGTTATTAGCTTCTGTAATGCACGGATATCGGGATGTGACAGCGCATGAAAGGAGTCAAAGACCCGTCGTCGTAAAGCGATTGGAACAAAGGGTCGAGGGGCACCAGCTGGCATATCGCACACCAAAGGGTGGGAGAGTCCAGGTATGGTGATCTCTCGAAGAACAAATGCACCTGGTGTAGTTCTGAGCCTGGTTAGTTCTTCGTCATTCTGTTGGTGTGCCAAAAGTGTAGCAGGAGTGAGGTTTGGATCGTCCGATATTTGGGTGATAACGGCTCGAGACAAGGTGTCGGCGGCAATGTTATCAGTCCCCTTTATGTGCCGGATGCCTGTGGTGAGCTCAGAAATGAATGACATTTGTCGCAGCTCCCGAGGAGAGTGAGTTCCACTGTCTGGCTTGTGAGATTGTATGGCGCCTGCCAAGGGCTTATGATCCGTAAAGATGTGAAATTGCCGAGCTTCAAGAAAATAACGGAAATGACGGATAGCGGAGTAAACAGCCAGGAGCTCACGACCGAAAGTGCTGTATCGGCGTTCCGTATTGGTTAACTTGCGAGAGAAGAAAGACAGCGGTTGCCATACACCCTTGTGGAACTGCTGGAGTACCGCTCCAAGGGCGATGTCAGAGGCGTCGGTGACAAGACATATTGGTGCTCCCGTTTTTGGATGATGAAGCAAGGTGGCACGTGCAACGTGTTGTTTGATGCTGCCGAACGCTTCATTTGCGGCAGCTGTCCAGTTTAATGGTGCTGTTTTTACGGTTGGCAATATCTCTTGAAGAGGCTGAAGAAGCTTCGCGCATCCAGGGACAAAGCGGCGATAGAAATTTACAAGCCCGAGGAAACCCCGTAGGTCACGCACCGTTTGAGGCTGGGGGTACTTTTTAATAGCCTTTACTTTTGAAGAGAGTGGACGAATGCCGTGACGATCAATTTGGTGGCCTAAGAATGAAACGCTGGACATTTAGGGGGAATTTTAATGCTTCAGAGGTTACATGACGTCAATTTTCCCGCTAAATTTAACCGAGATACTGAATTTGTTTATAGGGGAAGTGACACCAAGTAATGTGACGTCATTTTCCGCGCTAGATTTAGGGGGAATTGTATTGCTGTTGAGGTCACGTCAATATTCCTGGTAGATGAAGTGGAGAAAGGTAATTTGTACATAGGTTACACCAAGTCATGTGACGTCATTTTCCGCGCTAGATTTAGGGGGAATTTTAATGCTTCAGAGGTTACATGACGTCAATTTTCCCGCTAAATTTAACCGAGATACTGAATTTGTTTATAGGGGAAGTGACACCAAGTAATGTGACGTCATTTTCCGCGCTAGATTTAGGGGGAATTGTATTGCTGTTGAGGTCACGTCAATATTCTTGGTAGATGAAGTGAAGAAAGGTAATTTGTACATAGGTTACACCAAGTCATGTGACGTCATTTTCCGCGCTAGATTTAGGGGGAATTTTAATGCTTCAGAGGTTACATGACGTCAATTTTCCCGCTAAATTTAACCGAGATACTGAATTTGTTTATAGGGGAAGTGACACCAAGTAATGTGACGTCATTTTCCGCGCTAGATTTAGGGGGAATTGTATTGCTGTTGAGGTAGCGTCAATATTCTTGGTAGATGAAGTGGAGAAAGGTAATTTTTACATAGGTTACACCAAGTCATGTGACGTCATTTTCCGCGCTAGATTTAGGGGGAATTTTAATGCTTCTGAAGTTACATGACGTCAATTTTCCCGCTAAATTTAACCGAGATACTGAATTTGTTTATAGGGGAAGTGACACCAAGTAATGTGACGTCATTTTCCGCGGTAGATTTAGGGGGAATTGTATTGCTGTTGAGGTCGCGTCAATATTCTTGGTAGATGAAGTGGAGAAAGGTCATTTGTACATAGGTGACACCAAGTCATGTGACGTCATTTTCCGCGCTTGATTTAGGGCGAATTGTAATGCTGCTGAGGTTACAGGACATCAATATTCCCGCTAAATTTAACCGAGATACTGAATTTTTTTATAGGGGAAGTGACACAAAGTAATGTGACGTCATTTTCCGCGCTAGATTTAGGGGGAATTGTATTGCTGTTGAGGTCCCGTCAATATTCTTGGTAGATGAAGTGGAGAAAGGTAATTTGTACATAGGTGACAACAAGTCATGTGACGTCATTTTCCGCGCTAGATTTAGGGGGAATTTTAATGCTTCAGAGGTTACATGACGTCAATTTTCCCGCTAAATTTAACCGAGATACTGAATTTGTTTATAGGGGAAGTGACACCAAGTAATGTGACGTCATTTTCCGCGCTAGATTTAGGGGGAATTGTATTGCTGTTGAGGTCGCGTCAATATTCTTGGTAGATGAAGTGGAGAAAGGTAATTTGTACATAGGTTACACCAAGTCATGTGACGTCATTTTCCGCGCTAGATTTAAGGGGAATTGTATTGCTGTTGAGGTCGCGTCAATATTCTTGGTAGATGAAGTGGAGAAAGGTAATTTGTACATAGGTGACATTAAGTAATGTGACGTCATTTTCCGAGCTAGATTTAGGGGGAAGTGTATTGCTGTTAAGGTCGCGTCAATATTCTTGGTAGATGAAGTGGAGAAAGGTAATTTGTACATAGGTGACACCAAGTCATCTGACGTCAGTTTCCGCGCTAGATTTAGGGGGAATTGTATTGCTGTTGAGGTTACATGACGTCAATTTTCCGGCTACATTTAACGGAGAAACCGAATTTGTTTATAGGGGAAGTGACACCAAGTAATGTGACGTCATTTTCTGCGCTTGATTTAGGGAGAATTGTATTGCTGTTGAGGTTACATGACGTCAATTTTCCCTCTAAATTTAACGGAGATACCGAATTTGTTTATAGGGGAAGTGACACCAAGTAATGCGATGTCATTTTCTCCACTAAATTTAAGGGGAATTGAATTGCTGCTGAGGTCCCGTCAAGTCAATTTTCCCGCTAGATGAGTGGAGAAAAGTAATTTTTACATAGTTAACGTGATACCAAGTCATATGACGTCATTTCCGCACTAGATTTAGGGGGAATTGTATTGCTGTTGAGGTCACGTCAATTTTCTTGGTAGATGTAGTGGAGAAAGGTAATTTGTACATAGGTGACGTGACACCAAGTCATGTGACGTCATTTTCTCCGCTAAATTTAAGGGTAATTGAGTTGCTGCTGAGGTCACGTCAATTTTCCTGAAAGATATAGTGGAGAAAAGTAATTTGTACATTGGTTTACGTGACACCAGGTCATGTGACGTTATTTTCCGCGCGAGATTTAGGGGAAATTGTATTGCTGTTGAGGTTACATGACGTCAACTTTCCCGCTAAATTTAACCGAGATACTGAATTTGTTTATAGGGGAAGTGACACCAAGTAATGTGACGTCATTTTCTCCGCTAAATTTAAGGGGAATTGAGTTGCTGCTGAGGTCACGTCACATTAATTTTCCTGGTAGATGTAGTGGAGAAAGGTAATTTGTACATAGGTAATGTGACACCAAGTCATATGACGTCATTTTCCGCAACAGATTTTGGGGAAATTGTATTGCTGTTGAGGTCACGTAAATTTTCTTGGTAGATGTAGTGGAGAAAAGTAATTTGTACATAGGTGACGTGACACCAAGTCATGTGACGTCATTTTCCGCGCTGGATTTAGGGGGAATTTTTATATCTGTTGAGGTTACATGACGTCGATTTTCCCGCTAAATTTAACGGAGATACAGAATTTTTTTTTAGGGGAAGTGACACCAAGTATTGTGACGTCATTTTTTCCACTGAATTTAAGGGGAATTGAGTTTCTGCTGAGGCCACATCGATTTTCCTGGTAGATGTAGTGGAGAAAGCTAATTTGTACATAGGTGACGTGACACCAGGTCATGTGACGTCATTTTCCGCGCGAGATTTAGGGGAAATTGTATTGCTGTTGTGGTCACGTCAATTTTCTTGGTTTATAGAAGTGACACCAAGTAATGTGATGTCATTTTCTCCGCTAAATTTAAGGGGAATTGAGTTGCTGCTGAGGTCAAGTCACGTCAAGTTTTCCGCTAGATGCAGTGGAGAAAGGTAATTTGTACATAGGTGACGTGACACCAAGTCAGATGACGTCATTTTCGGTGCTAGATTTAAGGGGAATTGTATTGCTCTTGAGGTCACGTCAATTTTCTTGGTAGATGTAGTGGGGAAAGGTACTTTGTACATAGGTGACGTGACACCAAGTCATGTGATGTCATTTTCACGCTAGATTTAGGGAGAATTTTATATCTGTTGAGGTTACATGACGTCGATTTTCCCGCTAAATTTAACGGAGATACAGAATTTGTTTTTAGGGGAAGTGACACCAAGTAATGTGACGTCATTTTTTCCACTGAATTTAAGGGGAATTGAGTTGCTGCTGAGGCCACATCAATTTTCCTGGTAGATGTAGTGGAGAAAGGTAATTTGTACATAGGTGACGTGACACCAGGTCATGTGATGTCATTTTCCGCGCGAGATTTAGGGCAAATTGTATTGCTGTTGTGGATGCAAGACTTCAACTGTCCCGCTAAATTTAACCTAGATACTGAATTTGTATGTAGGGAAAGTGACACCAAGTAATGTGACGTCATTTTCTCCGCCAAATTTAAAGAGAATTGAGGCTGCTGAGGTCACGTCACATTAATTTTCCCGCTAGATGTAGTGGAGAAAGGTAATTTGTACATAGGTAACGTGACACCAAGTCATCTGAGGTCATTTTCCGCGATAGATTTAGAGAGATTTGTATTGCTGTTGAGGTCACGTCAATTTTCTTGATAGATGTAGCGGAGAAAGGTAATTTGTACATAGGTGACGTGACACCCAGTCATGTGATGCCATTTTCCGCGCTAGATTTAGGGGAATTGTATTGCTGTTGAGGTTACATAATGTCATTTTTCCCGCTAAATTTAACGAAGATACCGAATTTGTTTATAGGTGAAGTGACATCAAGTAATGTGACGTCATTTTCTCCGCTAAATTTAAGGGGAATTGAGTTGCTGCTGAGGTCACGTCACGTCAATTTTCCCGCTAGATGTAGTGAAGAAAGGTAATTTGTACATAGGTAACGTGACACCAAGTCATATGACGTCATTTTCCGTGCTAGATTTAGGGGGAATGGTATTGCTGTTGAGGTCACGTCAATTTTCTTGGTAGATGTAGTGGAGAAAGGTAATTTGTACATAGGTGACGTGACACCAAGTCATGTGACGTCATTTTCCGCGCTAGATTTAGGGGGAATTGTATTGCTGTTGAGGTTACATGACGTCAATTTTCCCGCTAAATTTAACCGAGATACTGAATTTGTTTATAGGGGAAGTGACACCAAGTAATGTGACGTCATTTTCTCCGCTAAATTTAAGGGAAATTGAATTGCTGCTGAGGTCACGTCACATTAATTTTCCCACTAGATGTAGTGGAGAAAGGTAATTTGTACATAGGTAACGTGACACCAAGTCATATGACGTCATTTTCCGCGATAGATTTAGGGGGAATTGTATTGCTGTTGAGGTCACGTCAATTTTCTTGGTAGATGTAGTGGAGAAAGGTAATTTGTACATAGGTGACGTGACACCAAGTCATGTCACGTCATTTTCCGCGCTATATTTAGGGGGAGAGAAAGGTAATTGTGCATAGGTGACGTGACACCAAGTCATGTCACGTCATTTTCCGCGCTATATTTAGGGGGAATTGTATTGCTGCTGAGGTTACATGACGTCAATTTTCCCGCTAAATTTAACGGAGAAACCGAATTCGTTTATAGGGGAAGTGACACCAAGTAATGTGACGTCATTTTCTCCGCTAAATTTAAGGGGAATGGAATGGCTGCTGAGGTCACGTCACGTCAATTTTCCCGCTAGATGTATTGGAGAAAGTTTGTTTGTACATAGGTAACGTGACACCGAATCACGTGACGTCATTTTCACCGCTAAATCTAGCGGGGAGTCGAATTGGTGCTGAGGTCACGTGACGTCAGTTTTCTTACTAAATTTAGCATGCTTCCTCCGACAACGACGCCGACGCCGCGAAACCCAGACACGGGCGCCTAAGAGCGGCGCCCTGAAAAAAAATAGCAATATTATTAAGATGGCAAAAAGTTTCAAACCAAAGCCAACTTTAACAGTCTTTGAATTATATCGATTACTCCAAGATATTGGAAGCTGTTGATGCGCTCGGGAAAATCGGGTTAATGTTGCCTGCCGGTAAGCATCGGTGATAATTCCTGATAATATCACCCACCCAGCGGCAACACTCACAATACTCTTTTAATATAACCAGTAAAATCTGTCAACTGAAAAGCTATTGGCAGGCACCAGAAATCTGCTTTGAGTCAGTCAGCCTCGACAAACATCAACCTCCTGGACTACTCGTCCATGATGGACGGCATAGGTCAACCAAAATATTCGTAAAAGAACGACAGTACAGTTGGACATGACGCTCACTTCTTCCGGCATCAAAGGAGTTATTCACAGAATCGTTTCTTCGGCTAAACAATTAATAATGCCCCCTCCCCTTTAACCTATTGTGTTCTATTTTTTTCTAGACGAACAGCTCCTTATGCACTTCTGATAATAACACTCATAACGTTTTTATCGGCAGCTGGTTAACGGCTTCGATACCCGATGTGGCATGCCTGCGGACTGCTGTGTTCGGCAATCATAGGTTAGGAGAACGAATAAATAAGAGGTATCGACCAGCTAGGTTTATCACACGAGCAAGAACGTTTATTTTTGTCTTCCCTCATCACGCCAGTCTGCAGCACGTGCGCCGCTGTTTTACGCTTGTAGCTCACTAACCGCCTAATTTCCAATTATTAAAGTCTCTGGGTTTGTAGGCCAGGTAATTCCTGCCTTTGCCCACAAAGTTTTCAACATTTTATCCATTACACACCATCAGCTGCCTGAACCATATGGAAGGTTATCTTACACAAAACTCTATACCGTTCGGATATACCGATCTTAGTTATATGTAACACGCGAGAATGAGACTTCTAGCTGTCAGTCCTCTACCGCGGGCAATGCAGGAACTGTTACGCGAGGGCAGGAAGACTATCGTCTACACCAAGCTTCTGCTTGTTGAATAATAAAATATTGCATTACTGTTATTCTTTTTCCAAGCAATAATATACATATATTCATTAAACTTCTAATCAATCTATTTATCCCTCTTAAGAGTTGCACATTTTACCCGTAATATTGAAAATAACATTTTGCCCAGCTACAAAACTAGGACGTTACTTTGGCGTTTAAAATCACCGTGGCTTCCATTTTCTAGAATTCTTTCCTACCTTTCTATCAATTTATCTTCCTGAACCCGCTCCCCTATTGCCTAGAAAGGTATGTAGTCATCTGAACAGCACCCTAATGGTTTGATAAAGACGTTTCAAACAAAAAAAAAACGACCAAATGCATGGCAGTCGTAACTTACCGGTTTACGTGGACAGTAATCTCCAAAGTACTCTTCTTTGTTATATTCCGCCCTAGAAATTGGAGAAAAAAAACCAATTATGTTGTACAATCGCAGATTCTGTATATTTTTATTTGTTTACAAAGTACTGCAGTGCGAGACAATTTCGAGCATTGCGTCTTTCTTTTTACTAGAAGGAAAGTTCATTTTCAAAGGACGACTTTTGTAAGTTAGTCACCAACATCCTAATCAGCGCTAGATATGGCGAACCCCTGCGATCATATCGCTGGTCAGCCAATGCGAGTACGGCAGTAGCCGAGAAGAGCGCCGAAGGAAAGATCACGAAGCGCGAATTAGGAACAAAATATGATCCGCCCAGTCTTTCATGCGCTGCGGATGGCTATCTTCAACTAACGACTCATGATAATATATCAAAGTGCAGTCAATGGGCTCCGTTTTGAAGGGGGACTACCTTTAAACACGGTCGAAATCAACGAACAAGGTAGGAAAATGTAGAAGAATACAGGTGACAGTTTCTTACCATTTTGATGTTTTCGATCATCTTTATTGCTTACCAACTAGCCCAGCTCACAACCCTTCTACAGACACAATGATTGAAATTATATGTTGGAGACCTCATAAACTACAAATGTTCTCATAGATTTGAACGAGCAATTGTGAAAATTCACGGCTCCACCAAAGCATACTTCGATTCATCAGATCCTAAATATACACATTGTTTTCCTTACCGCGCTTACTATTGCTTCTGTGAAGGTGAAGAAGGTATGCGGTTTTATTTATATCAATTTTGCAAGTTAGATCACTAAGGCTGATATTCTCTTCTTTTGTACGTCGGCAAGTTAGCCTCCGAGGCGCCAGTGCAGCCCAGGAAAGCTGCTGTGTGCGGTGGGGTGGTTCATGTCCTGCATAACACATTTATAGTGCAATAGGTCGTGAGCACAAACATGCGCCTCGGCTAAAGAGAGCTTAGAAATCTAACACTTTTCACCGAAGAGAATGTGTATGAAAAATTTAACGCTTCTATCAGCCTTCACACTAAACTAATAAAGCGAGTAACTAGTCATGCAAAGGTCATCTTTTAATAAAATACCGTGTGAATAGATTTGCTAAAATGAACTGCAGTTCGTCGCTCTCAGCACTAACTACGTGCTACATAAAAGCCTAGTCTGTAAGCTCATTAAGCCAGACTCAAAGACGTGTGCTTAATTTATGCACTGAATTGTTATTAAGAAGCCTGACATTCTCCGAGGGAACGTATAAAAATTATATACTTACATAACGTTGAGTGTAAGGGTCCCCAGAATTAGGAAAGCAGCAATAAAAGCGGCGTTCATGTTGGTGTAGTTCAGTGAAGTGCTTGAAACCTCGGATGTGAAAAAGCAGGAGCAACCGGCACGTTTTATAGGTTCAACGAGTGCGGAAGCGCGAAGAAATTATTTTATTTTCATTCACCGTCCCGTTATCACGCAGTATTACAGAAAACAATCCAAGGCTTCTCGCCAACTACGCATATGTTCTCCTGTTTCGAACCAGGGACACCTGTTCAGTTTTGAGAAGGGTTTGACAATTCTAAAGCGAATTTCCTGGCATAAAGCGGAATTCTCGCAGGTGTACAATAAATGTTGAGTTTGTGGCAAATGTGATTGTACAACATGGCACATATGGCGAACTAATTGCCATATAACACATCTAAAAGATACAGCTATATTAAAGAGCTACTTCTTAATATCCAGAGTGTACTTAATTTTATGAAATACACACTAAACATTATCACACCCTTTTGGGTGTAAATGGCTTGTCCTATAACTAACGCCCTTATGGGTGTAGCAAAACGCCCTAAGAAAAGGGCGTTTTTCCTAACACCCCTTAAGGACGGCGTTATTCCGAACACCCTTAAAATAGGGTGTGATTCCACTGTACACCGTTTTATTAGGGTGTTATGACTGCGCAGTACGCCCTCGAAATTGGGTGTACCGCCACCAGAAAGGTAAGTAAAAAAAACGCAATGACCAACACCCATAAGATAGGGTGTAATAACCCAAAAGTCTGCACGAAGAAATGACTGCGAATGAGTCGAAACATGCCTGGTTCACTTTTTATTTTTCGATCAAGATCATACTAGGGTCTACTGAATTCTCTTTAGACGATTGCAAGCAGGCCATCTGGCCGTAGCCATGTCTCTGCTAACTACGTTCACAAAGACGGAACGACCGGAAGTTACTTGGGACGCAAGAGGCAGTTCATGTTTGTAAACAGTAAAATGGTCTATTGAGACGGAGGCAGGACTACTATCAGAAGCATGCTTGCAGAGTACTTACATATAAGGGAGCGATCTCATGTAATCCGTGATAGATGCATAATCCGATTCGAGCAGCACAGAACAATTCGCAAACACAATTTAGGGGATGAAGGCGGTAGCTCACATCCAACGGAAGTCTCGCGGTCACCGATGAGCAGCTCTCTGTCGTGATAGATGCACAGTCTGATTCGCACAGCACGAAACAACGCAAACACAATCTTGAGGATGAAGGCGGTTGATCACATTCAACGGAAGTCTCGCGTCCGCCGATGCTTTGCCGAAACGCGTTCTACAAACACAGCACACTAATTCCATAGACTCCGACGAAGTAAACGGCCATTATAAAAAAGTTGGCATGGGTGTATTCCGCCGTTCACGACGAAAAACCACGGTCGCGAAATGGAACTCGTCAGGACCTGCTTGCACGGAAAACAGGAGAGCACTGAAGGACGCTTTTCGGAAACCGGATTCGCGTGGTCCCTACAACTCACCATAACCTGGCAAACGGCGAAGGCTATGACCCCGGTGAGCCCATCAGCGCGTCAGAAAGGGTCGCGTGACAACTTTTCGTCCAAGCGTTTTTGTCCTACGGAGAGCGGTCACGTGTTTCGCTCTACCCCTCTGATTCGCTAGAAGCGGCCTTCGCAGTCGCTCACAACCACACGAAGACACAAAAGGAGGTGTGGAAGCTTATCAGAAGACGAGGTCAAAGGGGGTGGACAACGCAGCTAATCTCCCTCTGCTGCCTCCTGCGCTGCACAGGGAGGGTCGCCTTGCGTGCGGGACCTTGGGGTTGCTGTTCGAGTGGCGGCGGTTCCCTTTCGAAAACTGTGGAGCCGGGGAGTGGCTTATGCTGTCTCGGTAGAACTCGTTGATCGTCGTCTTGTTTATGCGTTTGAGTTCCTTCTTTGCCTTTTTTTTTCTCCATGTGTTTGGAAGTTTACTTATTGGTCCAGTCAAGTGAGGCTGTACTACCCGAAATAAGGGCGCCACAGCTTCTTCAAAGCTTCAGCGCAGTTAAAAAAAAAAAGATTAAGCAAAACGGTATTTGCTTGCTGTAAGCCCGAGAAAGACTTCTCGGGCTAAAAGCAAGCAGATTCCGTTTTGCTTAATTTTTTTTTAACGTAGTATTTTAGGCGGTCAAGAAATAGAAATACCTCTCCGGCATAGCCGATTCACGCAGGATATCTCTCAACACTTAACCAAAAACGGCGTCGCGTACGTTATGTCAGGATGGCGTCGGCGCGACTCATCCCATTTGTTAAGTATTGGCTAAACCAAAATGGTGTGGGCACAATCGTTTCGATTCGATTCAATATCGGCGCAATACGGTGTGTTTCCTGGGCTGTATATTTACACGTCTTCGGTCACCTTTTGCGAGCGGAGGTGATTTTTTTAAATCGAAGTTGAACTGATAAAACTGATGCACGCGCGACACGTAATTTTCGGCTCGTGTCGGACGGAGAGTTCGATCGGAGTTGCAAAAGCTATTCTCTAGCACCTCCTAATCATACGCGCCTTCGTGTGGCGATTAATCATTCTCGATGTTTGTACCGCCGTACATCAGCAACCGTTTCAACAAAGCAATAAACATGAACGGTTATGAAATCATGAGTGTTTTCGACAGTATCAACATTACGCCCCTCTCACACCGTGTGAATGAAGGGCGTAAAATTTGCCCATACACCCTTTTTACACGATTTCAGAAACCATCGTTACAAGTGGGGCGTAAAAAGGGCGTGTAAGGGGTGTAAGACGCCAACACACCCTTTTTACACCCACTGATATTCAGAAATCGTGTAAAAAGGTTGTAAAAAGGGTGTTTTTCCTAGCTTGCACCCTTCTTACACCCTTTTTACACGATTATGGGTGTTACAATGTTTAGTGTGTACAGTGATGTATGCAGTGTAATTCTGATATCACCATCGTTGGAGGCTTTCCGCGCACCTTGAAGTTCTTGCAAATTCCTGAGGGTAAAATAAAAAAAAGGAAACTAGATGAGCGGTCGTCGGAAATGGCCTTGCACTTGTGTGCAAGTGGATGCGAACACCGGAGTTTCCGTCATGGCGACTTCTTGTTTGTAGAAATTAGTTGTTGACTCAATGAGACGGTTTTCTTTATGTCGACCAGCAGCGAGTTATGGTGGAAAACGTCTGCTCCTAAGATCCCCTGGTCGACGTCGCCGCCACCATAAATATCCACTGAAAAACTCGTCGAAGGCCAATATTTACCAATAGGAGCGTTCCGCATCGATTAGAATTGACGTGAAGTTCAGAGCTTGTACAAAGGAGGTAGGCTTAGGTGAACAGTTGGCACATGTCGCGGGTACTGCGTTGACCTCGGCACCCGTGTTGGTTTTGGGTGGCTCTGTCAATCCCGTGGAACACGTGACTCATTCGTAGGCTACGGCCACTCGTCACCTCTAGCAACCGGCCGGCCCCCTCTCCGGCCATGCGCAAGGGCGTTGGCAGCGCAGCGCTTCTGGGCCGAAGCGGCGGAGGAAGTGGCGCAGTCCTGAAGTGTGCTATCTGCCGGAGCTGTCGCGAGGTCGAGGCGCTGTGGAGCGTCGCCCACAGTTTGGAGAACGCGCGGAATGTCGACATTTTATCGCAGCAAGGACGACCTCTTCGAGACGTTAGCAAAGCTGATCAACAAAGCGACCGAAAATGACAAGGAAGGTTTTCACAAAAAGATAAAACGGGCAAAAGAAATGTGAAAGGCTCACATCAAAACGAAAAAGCAGCCGAAATCTAAAAAACAAAACAAAAAAAACAGGCGGTACACCTTTTTTAAAAAAAGCCGGAGACGATGCTGACTGCCATGCTTAAGTTCAGCTGTCGCTACCTGAAAGATCACTGGTCTAACACTCGTGGTAAATTTTGTGCTCTTGAGCGAACCTCTCATACACCAGTGCTGTTTTTCAATGATTATCTCACGATGCAAAACAAACCGCTGTTCTGGATGATTCGAAAACGAGCGAAGAAAAGGCAATACAAGTTTACGTGGGTTAAAAGTGCAAAACGTTTTGTTTAGAGGCGCTAGAGGTCGCCTGTGTGGCGCGTAAAACGTGACGCAGATTTGGCCGCAGATGCAAAGGTGGAATCCATGAATGTTTACCAGTTTTCAAAATGTGTGTTCTTTAAAAATAATTTTAAATAACCGTTAAATGTTTTATTTGATTTGTTTTATGGTCACATTAGAAGTATTGGCAATTATTAAATGTGGAAAGGCATATTAAGGGATCAATGAAAGGACATGTCTCCCAGCAGTAAGTAAAACAAAATTGCCGTGGTTGCTGCGGTAGAAGTGATACCTTAATGTACGAAAAACATGGCACGCACTGCATAGAAACGTCGAAACGACTGCCTAGAAAACGTGGAGCTTGAAAAAATAGCGCGTTTTCTTGACTTTGCTGCAACAGCCATTGTCATGTTAAGAAACAGGCACGCAACTGTTTTTTAAGACCTACTTAAATCCATTATTAGGAATATTTTCGGTACACATCGACAACATGCCGATGCTACTCGATGCCATGGGTGAACGTCCTCGCTGGCGTCGTAATTACACAATTTTAATACTTCCTGGTATCCAGTGTGCGCATGATTTGGGCTAAAAAACGTATGACTGACAGGAATTCAATATTCGTTTTTTTTTTAATTCACTAACCCGCAGCATTTCTTGGCGCGACACACTGTGACACAAGAGTTTAATATTTATGTCCTGTGCCTCCTATTTAGGTAAGTTGATGAATTGACAATTTTATTTCGCTCACCAATATTAAACACAGTAACTAAATTTCATGCTCACGTTCCATTCATAAATAAATTAACGCAGCTTTAAATACAGTGCAGTTTATGTTCAGTATCGGAATAACTTAATTAAAATGCAACATTACAACGTCATTACAAAAAAACATTTTCATATATTTTATTTTAAGACCGGTACACCGAAAAAAAAAACTGGTAAGTGATCTATTGCATTTAAATACCTCCAAAAAGATGCGATCAAGTAAATTTAAGTAAACTAAACATTACTTTAATAATAAAAGTTTAATTTATATGCAGTAATCATAAGATATAAAGAAAATTATGATTGGTTTTCAAACATTTGCTTTTACTTAGCATTTAAAAACCTGCCCCTGGCAACAGAAGCCTGTATTAAGTACTAAGGTTTTACAAGTAACGCAATAATACATGTTCGTTACTTTTTTGGTAACGTTTAACTTCACTTGTTTTTTTTTTTCCTGAAACTTGCATCAGTAGTGCTATTACGTTTCCTGCAACCGTAGTTAAACCCACGTCGTAGTTAAAATTTGAGACTGTGAATTGGGAATTGTTGGTAATTCAAACCATTAACGCTTTGAACCAAAAACTCTAGTCGACGTCCCTGTTTTTTGTCCGCTCTCTTTTGCTAAGGTGTTACAGCCAGCAAATCGATCGGCCTTAGTTTGTTACTAATCGCAAGCAACGTCGTAGTCAAAGCTGGAAAATGGATTGTGCATTGTTCGTAATTCAAACAAAGATCGCTTCGACCCAAGGACTGTAGTCTAGAACTGGCGGTTTTGTGTTTGCTTTATTTTTCACAAGTGCTGCAGCCAGCTTTGTTCATGTCGTAACCTTGCTTGTTATTGAAACCCACGTCGTAGTCAAAATGTGAGACACTGCATTGTGAGTTGTTCGTAATTCACACCACGATCGCTTCGACCCAAGGACAGTAGTCTAGACATAGCTGTTTTGTGTCTGCTTTATTTTACTCAGGTGTTGCAGCCAGCTTTGTTCGTGGCATAACCTTGCTTGTTATTGAAACCCACGTCGTAGTCAAAATTTGAGACTGTGCATTGTGAGTTGTTCGTAATTTATTTCACGATCGCTTCGACCCAAGGACAGTAGTCTAGACATAGCTGTTTTGTGTCTGCTTTATTTTGCTCAGGTATTGCAGCCAGCTTTGTTCGTGGCATAACCTTGCTTGTTATTGAAACCCACGTCGTAGTCAAAATTTGAGACTGTGCATTGTGAGTTGTTCGTAATTCATATCACGATCGCTTCGACCCAAGGACAGTAGTCTAGACATAGCTGTTTTGTGTCTGCTTTATTTTTGTAAGGTGCTGGAGCCAGCTTTGTTCACGGCATAAGGTTGTTTGTTAGAGAAACCAACGTCTTCGTGAAAATGACAGACGGAGCATTGTGCATTGTTCGTAATTTAAACAATGATCGCTTCGTCCCAAGGACTGTAGTCTAGACATATTCGTTTTCTGCTTGCTTTCTTTCGCTGAGGTGTTGCAGCCAGCACTGTTCACGGCATTATCTTCTTTGTTATTGAAACGAACCTTGTAGTCAAAATTGGAGACTGTGCATTGGGAATCGTTCATAATTCCAAGAATGATCGCATTCACCGAAGAACTGTAGTCAGGTCACGGTTGTTTTTGTTTTCGTCAGTATTGTTTGCTGAGCTGCTGGAACCAGCTTTGCTCACGGCATTATCTTGTTCATTATCGAAACCAACGTCAGAGTCATAATTGGAGACTGCGCATTGTGCATTAATCTTTATTCAGACTATGATTGCTTCGACACAAGGAGCGTAATCGAGCAATGCTTGAATTTGGGCTAGTTCGTTTGACATTAAGAAGTATACTCCGTTGCGAAGTTACACTAAACACATAAAATCTTAAACTATAAGATTATATGGTAGACAGATAAGAGCATGACGTACTTGTTATGGCGCAGACAAACAACTGTTTATTTTTAGTTTCAGAGGGCACTTCTTAAGCGCCCCTTTCCGGATTGAGCGGCGTCGGCGTCGTCGCCGGCAGCAGCCTAACCACGCGCGTTGCAGTATGGGAGGTCACAGTTTCTCCGCTAAATTAAGCGGGGAAACTGAATTGGTGGTGAGGCCATGTGACGACAGTAGGAAAGTAAGAGGAGTAGGAGGGAAGGTGGAGGAGAAGGGGACGAGTAGCAGGAGGCAGGAAAAGGAGGAGTAGGGGAATTAAGGAAGCAGGAGAAGGGGGAGAGGAGGAGGAGGAGGGGCATATCCTCTCTTTGTACCCGCCTCTCCTCCTGCTCCTCAAAAGGGCTCAAGTTTTGCGCCATAAAGATTTGTAAACGTGTTTCATTTAACTTCGTAGGGTTCGAGCATCTATGACGATGGTCCAGTGACATAGAAGCACAGAAGTGCATCTGGGTCGCTGAACCATCGTTTCATCATCGTTTCAGCACAGGTGACTCCTAAGTCACTTGTGCTAAAACGACGTACTTCATGGGACTTCTCGCTCAGGCAGTAGAAGTACGAAACGTTGAGTACGCTGCAAGTAGTACGTTGAGGCCAACTCTATTTATCGTCTGGCATCGGACGTCCTCCGCAACAGCCTAGTTACTTTTGGACGCCATGAATATTTTAAATACACAAAAGTAATACATTTTTTCTTCTCCCTCTTGGTGCGTGCGCAGTCAGTCGACTAGCGCCTTCTATCGGTTAGCCTTGGGGTCGCTTCCAGTCCACATAAATATTATACATTTTTGTTTACAACGGCAGCTTTTAGTTGTGCTTCCCCCGGTTTCGCGACAGCGTGATCGTAAACGAAAATGAAAGTTTTCCCGCTAAATTTGGGGCTAAAATAATATTACGTGTCCTGCCGTCACGGGACCTACAGACAAATTCAAGTTCACCACTAAATATAACGAGAAAATGTACCACGTGACCCATGCAGCAATCCAGTTTCCCCGCCAAATTATGCGGGAAACGCATCACGAACTTACAATAATTTATTCATCAGCAGCGGATCGACGCTGGATCAACGCAACGTTTTTTGTAGATCAGATCATTGTATAACTCATAATGGGCCAATTTCAATCAATCGTCATCGGAATAGCGTCAAATAAGTAGCACAGCTACCGCTGTCTAGACGCATCACGTCGTGTGATCGTCACGCAATTTCGTTTCTCTTTCGTACACTTGAAAGAGCTTAACCATGCTTAGGCGTCTCCATTTCACGGGGATAGCTAGACGATTTACGCTATGTTTAAACACCCTGGTGTAGCACAGGACCGGAAGTGTTTATGGGTTCACACAGAGACAATTCATGCGGGTAAATGCTGATAGAAAAGAACCGACCCCCTTGGGCCTCGATCATTCTGACTCTCTACGAGTTTTAGGTCTGACCTTAAAGAATAAAATGAGTATCCAGTTTAACGTGAATCTTTTCTCAAATAACTTACCGATATATATTATCATAAAGCTTTAAGGAAATGTAAGGTAGAATTGTCTCAAGCCATGCTTTAATGGGCAACTCCGGTCAATATTTTGGAATTTGGAAATTCGACTGTTTTAAGCTCAGACAGTGACCCTGAATTACAAGATATATTTTTCTCGATATTGTGTGTAGTTTTATATTGTCACGAAGGACAAGTGATGAGGCGGCTAATAACTGAAGAAACTAAACGTTTAATGGGGCGAACTTGTGCCCCAAAATAAAGAAGGAAACAGAAGATAACAATAGAGCGTCGCGGGCGTCGAAGTCGGCGTAAGCGCAGAGTCGAACGCTGGGGCGAGACTGAGTCCGGTTGGTTACGCGGAGCCCCTTTTGTGCACGCGTGGGCTTCTGGAACATTCCGCCTGGAACATTCGGCGCGCAGAACATTCTAACCTAGAACGAGCAGCACGGTTCTCGAAATTACCAGAAATCTAAATTGGAAGAATAAATAAAAGACGCGGCGCTGCCAGAGATCGAGCCCTGGGCTTTCTGCGTGGAAGGCACGCGCGATAACCGTTAGGCCACGAGCGCGCTGCCTACTTAGTCAGCTGCGCTCGCGGCTAACTAAAAACACAAATACACAATAAAAAGATAGCAGAGTCGCGAGCCACACTTCACTGTTCCCAGTTCACTCTTTCACGAGAGTCCAAAGTTCTATCGTTGGTAATACGGCTTGAGCCGGACGACGTGCACCACCTCGGGTCGTGGCTGGCGTCTTGCAGATGGGCGCGTTCCGTCGGGTAGAACTTCGTAGTTCAGATCGCCGAGGCGTCGGATGATTTTGTACGGTCTGAAATAGCGCTTGAGAAGCTTCTCGCTGAGACCGCGGCGCCGAATCGGTGTCCACACCCATACCCGGTCCCCGGGTTGGAAATGGACGTCCCTGCGACGAAGGTTATACCGGGGTGCGTCGACTCGCTGTTGGTTTTGAATCTTGATTATTGCCAGTTGACGAGCTTCCTCCGCGCGTTGAGAGATCAGTTGAGCGTCGTCGTTGCCATCGTCGGTTGTCACGTGAGGCAGCATGGCGTCCAGCATTGTCGTAACCGTCCGGCCATGCACCAGTTGGAACGGCGTCATTCCTGTCGTTTCTTGTACCGACGCAAATGTAACGTACGGCAACACCTCGTCCCACGTCTTATGCTCCACGTCGACGTACATGGAGATCATGTCGGCGATGGTCTTATTGAGCCGCTCTGTTAGCCCGTTGGTCTGCGGGTGATAAGCGGTGGTTCGTCGATGGCTGGTGTGACTGAGCCGAAGTACATCTTGAGTCAGCTGTGCCGGGAAAGATGACCCTCGATCTGTGATCAGCACTTCAGGTGCGCCGTGTCGAAGGAGAATGGACTCGACGAAAAACTTGGCGACTTCCACCGCTGTTCCCAATGGAAGGGCTTTCGTCTCGGCGTATCGTGTAAGATAATCGGTCACGACGATAATCTACCGGTTCCCTTGCGTCGATGTTGGGAACGGCCCGAGCAAATCCATTCCGACCTGCTGGAAGGGCGTAGTCGGGGCAGATATCGGCTGCAAGAGTCCTGCTGGCTTTGTCGGAGGCTTCTTACGTCGTTGGCACTCATGGCACGACCGTGTGTACAGATGGACGGTTTTCGGGAGTCTTGGCCAGTAGTACTTGTCACGAATCCGGGCGAGCGTCCTGCTGTAGCCAAGGTGTCCAGCCGTCGGGTCGTCGTGGCATGCTTGAAAGATTTCTTCTCGCAGGCTGGCAGGCACAACCAGCAGCCAGGCAGGGTTGCTGGTTCCGAAGTTCTTCTTGAAGGGCACACCTCCCCGCAGAACGAAGCTTGACAAGTCTCGGGCCAGGACTTGCGGAACGGAACTTCCTTGACCTTCGAGGTGGTCGATCACGGCGCGAAGCTCCGGGTCGTCTCGTTGAAGTGCTCCCAAGTCAGTATCTGTAACTGCTCCGAGAAAACGAGCGTCATCGTCGTCGTCGGTGCTGTCAGGTGGAGATTCGACTGGGACCCTAGAGAAGCAGTCGGCGTCATTATGCTTGCGGCCAGACTTGTGCACAATGGTTACGTCGAATTCTTGCAGTCGCAGACTCCAGCGAGCAAGGCGTCCTGACGGGTTCTTGAGGTTTGCGAGCCAGCAGAGGGCGTGGTGGTCTGTGACTACGCGGAACGGGATACCGTACAAGTACGGACGGAACTTGGTTATCGCCCAGATGACAGCAAGGCATTCTTTGTCGGTCGTTGAATAATTTTGTTCTGCCTTAGGCAGCGCCCGGCCTGTGTAAGCAATTACTCTCTCTGCCCCTTCTTGTTGCTGAACGAGCACCGCACCGAGACCGGTATTGCTAGCGTCCCTGTGTTTTTCTGTCTCCGCCGACTGATCAAAATGTCCGAAGATAGGGGGTGACTGCAGCTTTCGCTTAAGTTCGTCGAACGCTTGTTCTTGCTCTTCTCCCCACTGGAACTGCACGTCGTCCTTCGTCAGATTCGTCAGCGGTGAAGAAATCTGTGCAAAGTCACGCACGAAACGTCTGCAGTAGACGCACAGCCCAAGGAATCTACGGACGGCCTTCTTGTCCGATGGCTTGGGGAATTCGGCGACAGCGGACGTCTTTGCAGGATCAGGGCTTACACCCTGAGCACTCACGACGTGGCCCAAGAATTTCAGCTCTCCATAGGCGAACCGGCACTTCGAAGGCTTGAGTGTCAGCCCAGCAGATTTGAAGGCCCGTAGCACGGCTCGCAGTCGTCTGAGGTGCTCGTCGAATTCGGTTGCGAACACGACAACGTCGTCGAGGTAGACGAGACAGCTCTGCCATTTCAAGCCGGAAAGGACGGTGTCCATAACACGCTGGAAGGTTGCCGGCGCTGTGCACAGCCCGAACGGCATCACTTTAAATTCATACAGTCCGCCCGGTGTGACGAAGACCGTCTTCTCACGATCTCGTTCGTCGACCTCAATCTGCCAGTACCCGCTCTTCAAGTTCATCGACGAAAAGTATCGGGCGTGGCGCAGCCGGTCCAGGGTCTCGTCGATGCGGGGCAGCGGATAGACGTCCTTCTTTGTTACTGCATTCAGCAGGTGGTAGTCACGCAGAGCCTCAGGGTTCCGTCTTTTTTCTTCACTAGGACTACTGGGGAAGCCCACGGACTGTTTGAGGGCTGGACAATGTCGTCATCAAGTATTTCCTGAACTTTCTTCTGGATAACTTCCCTTTCTATGGAACACAAACAATTGAATATCAAGTCAGTAAAGCTCTGAATACCATTAAAGACCACGTAAATTTTAATAACAATTTTCGTAAAGTTAAAAGGGATCTCAGGATACTTTAAAAGGGATCTCAGGACACATCGGGGACAGAGACCTTTGTCAGGTTTCGAGCCTTTTAGTCCCTGTCTCCATTTCGGTTGATTCCAGAAAAATAAACATTCATTCATTCATTCATTCATTCATTCATTCATTCATTCATTCATTCATTCATTCATTCACGGAGACTCGGTACGGTGGCCGATGCACAGGGAGAGCGTCGTCATCAGTGATTATTCGATGTTTCGCAACCGTCGTTTGGCGCACCTTCGACGACGTGGAGAAGCACTCACTGAACTCGGCGAGAAGGTCCCTGAGTTGCCGTCGTTATGGGGCTGGGAGGGACGGGTCGATGTCGAGCTCTGACGGCGTGGTTCTCTTGTGCTGCGCCGGAGAAGCGTCTTCTGAGATCACGGCGATCGCGGCTGAGTCTGGAATTTCCTCGACGAAGCCCACAGCTGTACCCTTTGTAAGGTGCTGCGACTCTTGCCGGAAGTTGGTGACAAGGGCTACGGTACACCCGTCCTGGATCTCGATTACGCCTCTCGCAATGCCAATCCCTCGTCCAATGAGAAGTTGGACGCTTCCTTCCAACAGTGCTACACCACAGGTGGCTTCTTCGGTCCCGACGGATACAAAGACACTCGACAGCGGCGGCAGGTTTACATGGCTGGCAAGGACTCGGACTGTAGCTAACGTTGCTTTGGGATTTTCTGCCGATGGAACAGGCTTCCGAAGCGTCAGCTTGTTCTCCGCAAGGTCGATGATGGCGCCGTATTCGCACAAGAAGTCCATTCCGAGAATGACGTCCCTCGAACAGTCTTGCAGAATGAAGAACTTCACAGGGCAGGTTTCGCCGTGGATCTCAACGCGCGCAGTGCACCTGCCGACAGGTGTGATGAGATGTCCGCCGGCGGTTCGTATCTGCGGTCCTTCCCACGACGTCGTAACTTTCCGAAGGCGGCGAGAAAGTCTCCCACTCAAAACGGAGTAGTCTGCTCCGGTGTCGACGAGTGCTGTCGCGTCGTGGCCGTCGATGATTACGTTGAGGTTATTTGACACTCTTGCAGAAACGACGTTTCGGGGCGTTCCGGCGTTAGAGTGGGAGTGCTCCGACGATCTTGGAGGATCTTGGCGTCGGTCGTCTTCGGCAACTCCACCTCCAGGGGTTGCCGCGCCTAGTTTCCCCGGCGTGGAGCGAGGGGTGACAGGCTTTCACGTCGGGGTCGGTGCATCGGCGAAGCTGGACGTCGTGGCGAAGGCGACCGGAACTCTCGGCGGGACGCAGGCTCGGGGGACTGAGGTCGTCGCAGGTACTCGTCGATCTCCCGAGGGCGTTCGCGATACCGGGGGCGCGGGTCTTTTGGGTGGAATCCGCGCAGCCCGAGTCGTCGGTATGGGCATCGGCGGTACACATGATCAGCTTCCCCGCAGTGGTAACACAGCGGACGTCGGTCGGCCGTCCTCCAGACGTCTGTCTTCCTCGGCGCAGGTTGCTCTGGGTGGACGTGCGCCTGATCTTCCTGTCGTCTGGGGTAGTGCGGCGTTAGGGCGTCTCTTCGGGGTGGCGCCATGGCTTGGCGGGGAGCTTGCGGCGGTCGGCGGGCCATGGCGGCGTAGCTCAACGTCGGTTCTTCTGGCGTCGTCACGTTGATGCGAATTTCAGGTTGGACCACCCGTTGTACTTCCTCGCGCACAGCCTCGGCGATGGAGAGTGTCGCTGGACGGCTTGCGGCTGGCAGCAACTGGCGGAGTTCCTCCCGGACGACCTCCCGGATAATTTTGCGGATGTCCGTACCAGGAGCGTTCTCGCCGCTAAGCAGCGCGGTTGCAGCGACACTTGGATGTCGCTGGTAGTGGGAAGCGCGCGCTTGGAGGGCGCGCTCGATGTTTGTCGCCTCGGTGACGAAGGCTTCGACGGTGCCCGGCGGGTTGCGCACGAGGCCTCCAAAGATGTCATCTCTCACCCCGCGCATGAGGACCCGCACTTCTTGTCGTCTGTGGCTCGTGGGTCGGCACGGGCGCTCAGGCGGAGGACATCTTCTACGAAGCTTGTGACGCTTTCGTTGGGGCCCTGCGTTCGAATTCGGAGGAGATCTTCTGCCTTCTCCCGTCGGTGTAGGGTGGCGAACGCCCGCTGCAACTCGGCCACACAGATGTCCCACGACGTAAGCGAAGCCTCGTGATTCTCAAACCAATGTCTCGCAGTACCCTCCAGCGAAAAGTAGAGGTTCTGGAGGCACTGCTCCGCAGTCCATCCGTTGTGGCGCGCCACACGCTCGTAGTGCTTGATCCAGTCTTCGACATCCTCGTGGATCTCGCCGTGGAAGGGACTCGGCGTACGAGGAGCGGCGGGCAGGTAGACGACGGCAGGAGCGGCGGGGATCGGCGAATGGTTGGCCATCGTCGGCCTCGTTGGCTGCCTTGTCCTGGGCGGCAGAAGTCCGAATTCCGGGTGTAGGCCTTGGGTGCGACGACTGAACCTGATCTCGGTAGTGCCTTCGTTGGTTCATCGTGGGCTTGGCGTCGGACTTGCACTGCGGGCCCTCGGAGGGGTACGCTGCAGGGACGTGCGCTACCCCGCACCTCCACCAAAATGTCACGAAGGACAAGTGATGAGGCGGCGAATAACTGAAGAAACTAAACGTTCAATGGGGCGAACTTGTGCCCAAAAATAAAGAAGGAAACAGAAGATAACAATAGAGCGTCGCGGGCGTCGATGTCGGCGTAAGCGCAGAGTCGAACGCTGGGGCGAGACTGAGTGCGGTTGGTTACGCGGAGACCTTTTTGTGCACGCGTGGGCTTCGGCGCGCAGAACATTCTAACCTAGAACGAGCAACACGGTTCTCGAAATTACGAGAAATCTAAATTGGAAGAATAAATAAAAGACGTGGCGCTGCCAGGGATCGAACCCTGGGCTTTCTGCTTGGAAGGCACGCGCGATAACCGTTAGGCCACGAGAGCTTTTTTTTTTTATTTAGATTAGGCCACGAGCGCGCTGCCTACTTAGTTAGCTGCGCTCGCGGCAATATGTATCACGGCACAAAGCTTGGTTTAAGGCGTCTACGGGAAAACCGAAACTATCTGCTAGAGGGATGGCAACACTGGTCAACAGCTGTATAGCCGCGCCGTGACGTCACCGTGGTGCTGTGGTTCGTGGTACAAAGCGTTTAAGCAACCGCAACACCACCGCCTCGTGACGTCCCGGGTTAATGCGGTACGCGTCGCCCAGTGTTCCCTGAACAAAAGTTATTCCCGCTTGACACCCGCTAAAGACCAGCTGGACGCTTCTTCGATATCGCTTTTAGTGGAGCATACGGCTTCACTTCGGCGTAATATTTTGGCTGTAATCATATTTCGTTCCACTAAAGCGATACAAGCCATTTCGTTGTGTTTCGTTTTTGACCAGAGTTGGCCTTTAAATTATGAACCCTATGAAATGGCCATAAAATAATTAAAATTTTCGTATAGCATACAAATGTGACGATACCATGAATGACGATCATATTAACTGGAAAAGGGAACACAGTGGACAAAAGAACAAACGCACATTCCAAACATGGCACAGTGACTGGAGCACAACCAAAAAAATCCGCCTTCTCCAGGTAACGAACCAGGGACCTCTTCATTTCCAGTGCAGCGCTCTACCAACTGAGCTGATAAGAAGTTAGACGTTAGTAGAGCAAACGGGATTTAATAGCTGCCATCGGTCTTACACCAACAAGTGTGAACGGCCTGCATTTTAAGGTTATCATGATGATGCAATAAATACAAAGGTACAAGAGAGCTGGACAGGAATGACGATAATAATCCCTGGAGAAAGGGAACAAGGGGGACAAAGGACAAACATATCAATATTGGCTTTATAGACATGCAGGGAGGTAGAAACAAAATGGAATGAGAGAATATCGGGGAACAATTTTGAAATGTCTAAACATTTCACAGTATATGGGGTAGCAGAAACTCATCTTAGAGATGAAAGGAAACCACTGTATATGCCAGGCTACACCTCGACGGGGTGCAACCCGAGGGGAGGTTAACCCAAAGGCGGAGCTATAGGCATCTTAGTTAAAAGACAAGACTCGGAAAGAGAGAAGAAAAGCTGTAGAAAACAGTTCTGGCTGAAAGGTAGGGTAACTGTTTTGAACACTCTTCCGGGGTTTGCTTACCTGAAGATAGGAAATGACTCAAGAGAGGAAAATACATATAATTTTAGTTGTATATAGAGGAACATCAAAGAAATTTGCCTTAATTCCGGTGGAGAACCAGCATATTCCATTTCTAAGTTTTTGCAACAGTTTTGTAGCTGCCCCGGGCACTTGTGAGGAACATGCAAAGAGGAAACGATGATTTCTGTTTCGGCGCCTCCTAAGCGAAATACGAGCTCCTAATCGGTGAGCCAATGTGTGTGTGGGGAGGGGGGTTCAGTTCAGTTCAGTTTACATCTGCCACAACAATACATTCATGAGAGGGGGGGGGGGGGGGTTGGGAGCTTGGCAAGGCAGGACTTTTTGAATTTGATCGCGCTTGGACTTAGCAGGTCTCTTTTATTAAAACTGTAGAGCATAGAAGAACGACGCCTCGGGTATAAGGATACAGGACGCTGATGTTACGGCGGAGCCAAGGAGGAGTGTTACGTTTGCCACGCGGTATACGGGATTCGCGGTCGCTCTCGCTGTCAAGAGCTGGTAAGATAGTTAAGCTCGCGCTTACCACGGGGCAAACGTGCACATCACCCTTAGCTCCACCGTAACATAAGCGCCCCGCACCCTAGTACCCGAGGCGTCGTTCCTTCATTTTCTAAAGTTTTAATAAACGAAACTCAAGCAGTCTTCGACCTGACTCGGGCACGAACAGTTGTCCATGAGCTTCTTTCCTTACGTCTAAAAAAGTAACAGCGACCTAAATATGACGGCTCGTCAACGCTTTCCATTGAAGGAGATTTGGAGAATCCACTCAACTCTGAACGCATCAAGGTTGTTGTTTTTTATGTGATAAGTTTAACCGAGACATGGCTTTCTGTTGGCATATCTGATAACATCTATTTCCCCCAAACTATATTTTGTTTCATCAATAAAGAGATTATGCTAGAACTGGCATGAAACTTGGGGGTGGAGTTCTAGTTGCTGTTATATCTTCAATTCACTGTCACCACAGGAAAGATTTGGAAAGCTATGCTGTGTGTGCATTTGTAGATATACTTACCAGTGATGGTTTTAAACGATGCTAAAGTTAAATCCGAATATGGTTTAATTCCGAAGATGGTTAATTTTAATTTGATTAATAAGTCAATTCCGAAGTTGGTTTTAACTTTTTAGTTGGTGTCTATTATCCCCCCCCCCCTTTCCGAATTCCGAAGATGGTTAATCTTAATTTTAATAATAAGTTAATTCCGAAGATGGTCTGAACTTTTTAGTTGGTGTCTATTATTTTGCTCCCCTTTTCGGCGATGAAAAGCTTTAGAACATTTAAAAAATATTCAGGAAAAGGTTGATTTAACTAAATTTCGGGTCCAGATATATGGTGATTTTAACTTGCCTGGAACTGACTGGTCAACCGGTGTGGCTTCTTGTTTAGCAAGTGTTACTTCCAGGAAAGCCTCTTAGTTAATTTTATTTGTGAATTTCTTTGATTTGTATCAGTATAATGCACTTGCAATTAATCACGGTAATGTACTTGATTTATGCTTATTTGATGACCGCTTGAGCATACGATTCTGAAGGTTTCCAGCTGAACGTAGAGGGAAAAACCAAGGAGTAGAGAAAAAGAGACACACACTGCTGGACTATCGACCATTTACAGAAATTCTTTTTTTTCATCTACCCTCATGTATTTTACTCTTTACTGGAAATCTTTTTCATCTACCCTCATGAATTATACTATTGAGTTCCCAGGGGTAACTTCTTCCTCGGTATGATATTGTCACGAAAGACAAGTGATGAGGCGATAATAACTGAGTAAACTGAACGTTTAATGGGGCGAACTTGTGCCCGAAAATAAAAATGAAACAGAAGATAACAAGAGAGCGTCGCGGGCGTCGAAGGCGGCGAAGCAGCAAGATCGAACGCTGAGGCGAAACTGACTCCAGCTTGCCACGCGGAGCCGCTTTTGTACACGCGTGGGCTTCTGGAGCATTCGGCGTAGAAGGTTCGGTGCCTAGAACATTCTAACCTCGAATCAGCAACACGGTTCTCGAATTTACCAGAACGTCACATTACAGTGTCAACAAAAATGTGTAGCCGCGGCCAGGAATCGAACCCTGGCTTTTCGCGGGGGAGGCAAGCGCGATAACCGTTCGGCCACGCGCGCGCTGCCTACTTGGCACGCTGTGCGCGCGGCATTACTCCCCCCTTTAAAAGTGCATCGCCCCGATGCAGAACAAAACAAAGCAAACAAAAAGAACGGTAAGCTAAAGAGTCCTTTAGAACACATAAGGTCCACAGTCCTATCGAGCGTAGTATGGCTTCATGCGCACGACGTGGACGACTTCTGGTCGTGGAGGGCGGCGTGATGAAGTCCGTGTTCCGTCGGGCATCACCTCGTAGTTTAGATCTCCAAGTCGGCGAAGTACCTTGTAGGGTCCAAAGTGCAGTTTTAGGAGTTTCTCGCTGAGACCGCGTCGTCGTATCGGGGTCCACACCCAGACACGGTCTCCGGGCTTGAAGCGAACGTCGATCCGGCGAAGGTTGTACCGGGTAGCGTTGACACGTTGTTGATCTTGAATTAGGAGTCGGGCGAGCTGGCGAACTTCTTCGGCTCGTTGAGCAACCACCTGGGCGTCGGGTATCCCCTCGTCAGCTGGTTCGTGGGGTAGCATAGCGTCGAGCATGGTCGACACTTTTCTGCCATGCACCAGCTGAAATGGTGTTACTCCTGTGGTCTCTTGCACGGCCGTGTTCTAGGCAAATGTGACGTACGGCAACACCTCGTCCCATGTCTTGTGCTCCACGTCGACGTACATGGAGATCATGTCGGCGATGGTTTTGTTGAGTCTTTCCGTCAGCCCGTTGGTCTACGGGTGGTACGCCGTGGTGCGACGATGGCTGGTGTGGCTGAGACGAAGGACTTCCTGTGTCAGCTGGGCCATGAACGAGGATCCACGGTCTGAGATCAAGACTTCGGGGGCGCCGTGCCGGAGGACAATAGACTCGATGAAAAACTTGGCGACTTCAACAGCCGTTCCTGATGGAAGGGCTTTTGTCTCGGCGTACCGTGTGAGATAAACGGTTGCGACGATTATCCATCGGTTTCCTTGCGTCGAGGGTGGGAATGGGCCAAGTAAGTCCATTCCGATTTGCTGGAATGGGGCAGATGGTGGCGCAATAGGCTGAAGAAGTCCTGCCGGTCTTGTCGGTGGTTTTTTTCGTCGTTGACACTCGTGGCAAGATCGGGTGTAGTGGTGCACTGTCTTCGCAAGCTTGGGCCAGTAGTATTTTTCGCGTATCCTGGCAAGAGGTCTGCTGTAGCCAAGGTGTCCCGCCGTCGGGTCATCGTGGCAGGCTTGAAAAATTTTTTCTCGAAGACTGGAATGGACCACCAACAGCCATGCAGTGTTGTTGCCGCTGAAGTTCTCCTTGTAGAGCACACCTCGTCGGAGGGAGAAGGGTGGCAGTGTTCGTACAAAAACGCGGGGAACGGCGCTTCCTTGTCCCTCTAGGTGCTCGATGAGTGCTCGCAGCTCAGGGTCGTCTCGTTGGAGTGCTGCCATGTCGCTGACATCCAGAGCGCCGAGGAAACACTCATCGTCGTCCTCTTTGGTGCATGCAGGAGCGGCCTTGACTGGAGCCCTTGACTGGCAGTCGGCGTCATTGTGCTTCCGGCCGGACTTGTACACCACGGTCGTGTCGAACTCCTGCAGTCGTAGGCTCCACCGGGCGAGGCGTCCGGAAGGGTCCTTCAGATTCGCCAGCCAGCAGAGCGAGTGGTGGTCTGTGACCACGCGAAAAGGACTCCCATACAAATATGGGCGAAACTTTGTTATTGCCCAGACGACAGCGAGGCACTCCTTTTCAGTAGTTGAATAGTTCCTCTCCGCGTTAGACATCGTCCGACTTGCGTATGCGATGACTCGCTCTGCGCCGTCCTGCATTTGGACTAGTACCGCTCCCAGTCCGGTGTTACTGGCGTCGGTGTGGATCTCGGTTTCAGCAAACTGGTCGTAGTGGCCAAGAATCGGGGGCGTCTGGAGTCTTCGTTTGAGCTCGTCGAATGATCTCTGGTGCTCTTCTGTCCACTCTAACTTTACGGCGTCCTTCGTGAGGTCTGTCAGCGGTGCGGACAGCTTGGCGAAGTCTCGAACAAAGCGCCTGTAGTAGGCACAGAGTCCGAGAAATCTTCTCAGGGCCTTCTTGTCAGACGGCGGCGTAAATGAAGCTACGGCGCGGGTCTTCTCGGGGTCAGGTAGAACACCTTCGTTGTTCACGACGTGGCCAAGGAACTTTAGTTCCCCATAGGCGAACCGACACTTTGTTTTTTGTTGGCTTGAGGGACAGGCCGGCGGTCTTGATGGCTTGAAGCACGGCTCGAAGTCGTCTGAGGTGTTCGTCGAAATCTCGTGAGAATACCACGACATCGTCCAGGTAGACGAGGCAGCTCTGCCATTTCAGACCTGCCAGCACGGTGTCCATGACGCGCTGGAAGGTGGCTGGTGCTGTACAAAGTCCGAAAGGCATCACTTTGAATTCGTACAGTCCGTCGGGAGTGACGAAGGCAGTTTTCTCCCGGTCACGTATGTGTCTGACTTTTGTGTCTGACTTTTGTGCATATTTCCATTCCTTGTTTCTTGATGTTTCAGTGTGAGAGAAAATCCTTTTATTGTTCATTTATTAATACCACTGTGTTGTGGCTGATTTTAATATGATGTATTGTATACTTGTATTTTTTGCAGTCTACAAAGGAAGCATGTTTTTATTCCTGGTCGTTTTCGATGATCAGTGTTTTTTTTATTTTATTTTTATTTTATTTTTATTTTTATTTTATTTTTATTTTTTTATTTTTATGGTATATGAAACTATAATTCTGATGATATATTTTTAGAAAGTTGCACAAATGCTTCGGTCTATTTTCTACTAACAGATCGGTTTGGTAAATGGCGCATTTTGTTTCTCTGATGTAATTTCCACTGTGTTTTTGTACTGCACTGCTGAACTGTACGGGGGGGCAGAGGCCCTGTCAGGCACCAAGCCTTTATCTCTGCCCCCCACGCGGAACTTCCCGCGAAACAAATAAAAAAAAACAAAAAAACTTCAATCTGCCAGTAACCACTTTTCAGGTCCATCGACGAAAAATATCGGGAGTGGCGCAGTCGGTCTAACGTATCGTCGATGCGGGGGAGCGGATAGACGTCCTTCTTCGTCACAGCGTTCAGTCGACGATAGTCCACGCAGAACCGCAGGGTTCCGTCCTTCTTCTTCACAAGCACGACTGGGGACGCCCATGGACTTCTTGAGGGTTGAATGATGTCGTCGTCGAGCATCTCCTGAACTTGACCTTGAATCACTCTCCTTTCCTTTAAGGAGACTCGATACGGCGACTGGTGAACAGGGAGTGCGTCGTCGTCGGTAATAATGCGATGTTTCGCCATTGGTGTTTGGCGAACTTTCGATGTCGTGGCGAAACAGTCACTGTATTCGGCGAGGAGATCAACCAGTTGCCGGCGCTTCGAAGCTGGGAGCTCGGGGTCGATGTCGAGCGGCGGCGGCGTCGTGCTCTTCTGCTGTGGCGACGAGGTTTCCTCTGAGACTGCGGTGACCACGGCTGGCGTCTGAATCTCCTCGACGTAGCCCATGGTGGTACCCTTCGTTAGGTGCTGCGGTTCCTCTCGAAAGTTTGTCACGAGAACAGTTGTTCGTCCTTCTTGAAGATCCGTTACGCCTCGTGCGACGCCAATTCCTTTTTCAAGGAGCAGTTGAACGCTGCCTTCCAGAAGAGCTTCACCGTGCATGGCTGCGTCGGTTATGACGGTGACGAAAACACTCGACCGCGGCGGCAGATTCACATGGTCGGCTATAACTCGGATCGCGGATGTCGTCGTGTTGGCCTCCACCGGGGGCAGGACAGGCTTTCGCAGCGTCAACTGGTTTGCCCCGAGGTCGATGACGGCGCCATACTCACAAAGAAAGTCCATTCCGAGGATAACGTCCCTCGAACAGTCTTGCAGAACGACGAACTTGACAGGGCACGTCTCGCCGTGGATCTCGACGCGAGCAGTGCATCTCCCGACTGGTGTGATGAGGTGTCCTCCGGCGGTTCTTATTTGCGGTCCATCCCACGGCGTCATGACTTTTCGAAGGCGGCGGGAGAGCCTCCCACTCAAGACCGAGTAGTCTGCTCCGGTGTCCACGAGTGCTGATGCGTTGTGGCCGTCGATGACGACGTTTAAGTTATTGGACACCGTTGCAGGGGCGTCGTTTGGGACTCTGGTAGCGTTCGAGTGGGGGCCCTCCGACGTTCGTGGAGGATCTTGGCGTCGGTCGTCTTCGGCAACTCCACCTCCAGGCGTTGACGCGCCTAGTTTCCCCGGCAAGGAGCGAGGGGCGACAGGCTTTCACGTCGGGGTCGGTGCATCGGCGAAGCTGGACGTCGCGGCGACGGCGACCGGAACTCTCGGCGGGACGCGGGCTCGGGGGACTGAGGTCGTCGCAAGTACTCGTCGATCTCCCGAGGTCGTTCACCATAACGGGGGCGCGGGTCATTCGGGTGGAACCCGCGCAGCCCAAGTCGTCGGTATGGGCATCGGCGGTAGGTATGGTCTGCTTCCCCGCAATGGAAGCACAGAGGGCGTCGGTCGGGCGTTCGCCACACGTCGGTTTTCCGGGGTGCGCGAGGCTCCGGGCGGGCGTACTGCACCGGGTCGTCGTGGCGTCTGTCGTATTGCGGCGCAGGAGATTCACGTCGGGGCGGCGCGACATAGGTGCGAGGAGGAGGCGGTGGCCGTCGGGCCACTGCGGCGTAAGTCAACGTGGGCTCCTCGGTGGCTGCCACGACGACGGGAGCCTCTGGTTGGATGGCTCTCTGGACTTCTTCCCGCACAACCTCGGCGATGGAGAGCGAGGCCGGGCGTGCGGCAGTGGGAAGCACCTTCCTCAATTCCTCCTGGTCAACTTCACGGATAATGTCACGGATGCCGGGGAGGGTGGTGCCCAGGTCGGATCCAGATGTCGCCAGAGTAGTTACGCCAGGGTGTCGTTGGTAGTGTCTGGCGCGGGCTAGCAGGGCCCGTTCCATATTTGTCGCCTCCGTGACGAACTCGTCGACTGTTGTCGGGGGATTCCGGATGAGACCGCCGAAAATCTCGCTTTTCACACCCCTCATCAGGTGGTGCAGCTTCTTCTCCTCGGTAGCCTGAGGATCGGCGCGGGCGCTCAGGCGGAGAACATCCTCGACCAAGCTGGTGATGCTCTCATTTAGGCCTTGGGTTCTTGTTCGCAGGAGATCTTCGGCACTCTCACGTCGGTGTTGGCAGGCAAACGTCTTCTTCAGTTCTTGCTTGCACAGCTCCCACGACGTCAAAGAAGCCTCGTGGTTTTCCAGCCAGTGCCTCGCAGTTCCTTCCAGCGAAAAGTAAAGGTTCTGCAAGCAGTGCTCAGCTGACCACCCGTTATGTCGGGCCACACGTTCATAATGTTGCAGCCAGTCCTCGATGTCCTCGTGGGCGTCTCCGTGGAAAGGCGTCGGAGTTTTGGGTGCGACGGGCAGGTATACGACGGTGGTGGTGGACGGGTTCTATGATGACTGGCTGTCCATCGTTGGCCTCGTTGGCTGCTTAGCCTTGGGCGGCAGAGGTCCAAATTCCGGGTGTAGGCCTTGGGTACGACGACTGAACCGGATCTCGGAAGTGCTTTCCTTGGTTCTTCGTGGGCTTGGCGTCGGACTTGCACTGCGGGCCCTCGGAGGGGTACGCGGCAGGGGCATGCGGTACCCCGCACCTCCACCAAAATGTCACGAAAGACAAGTGATGAGGCGATAATAACTGAGTAAACTGAACGTTTAATGGGGCGAACTTGTGCCCGAAAATAAAAATGAAACAGAAGATAACAAGAGAGCGTCGCGGGCGTCGAAGGCGGCGAAGCAGCAAGATCGAACGCTGAGGCGAAACTGACTCCAGCTTGCCACGCGGAGCCGCTTTTGTACACGCGCGGGCTTCTGGAGCATTCGGCGTAGAAAATTCGGTGCCTAGAACATTCTAACCTCGAATCAGCAACACGGTTCTCGAATTTACCAGAACGTCACATTACAGTGTCAACAAAAATGTGTAGCCGCGGCCAGGAATCGAACCCTGGCTTTTCGCGTGGGAGACAAGCGCGATAACCGTTCGGCCACGCGCGCCCTGCCTACTTGGCAAGCTGTGCGCGCGGCAATATTTGGTGGCTAGAGTTCACATGTTCCTGACTTGGTTTCTCACTTGGGGCGCTCCCAAAAGATACATTTTTTCTTTCGGAAATAGCGTAATGGAGGTGGCACTCGCGCAGTCATCCCTGTGCGCCTGAATAGCCAGAGACTCCAGGATTTCCCTTGCAAGCTGTTTTTTGTGTTTTCCGACGATGGTAATGTTTTTTTGAAATTAGAAGCACATTGGCATACTCGACAATGCGCCGGAAGATGGCCAGCTGACATTACAGCGCCAGCGGAAGCTGCATGCTCCCTGGTGCGGTCGTTAATACACCGCCCAGTTTGTCCAATGTAGCATTTTCCACGAGACAACCGAATACTGTACACACCTCCTTTCTCGCACGGAGCGTACGGTGTTCGGTGCGCGATGCCACGGGTAGATCTCTGATTTTGGTCATTCCTACAATTCACCTTACGGCACATGGCATATGCCTTCTTGTGGGCTGAGCATCCGACCTGTACGCCTTGTCGGCCGGCGATCTTTTTTAGGCGATGCGTTATCCCGTGGATGTATGGCATCACCACAAGAGGTTTGGGGGGCTCCTTTTTCGTTGGTTGTGCATTGTTTTACTTTTTTTCCGCACTTGCTTGCAGAGGCTATCGCATACCGGTATTAGGAGTGTGCTTGCGTTGGACAAACTGGGTGGTGTATTAAAGATCGCACCAGGGAGCATGCAGCTTCCGTTGGCGCACTAATGTCAGCTGGTCATCTTCCGGCGCATTGTCTAGCATGCCGATGTGCTCCTTATTTCGAAAACATTACCATCGTCGGAAAGCACAAAAAACAGCTTGCAAGAGAAATCCTGGAGTCTCTGGCTATTGAGGTGCACAGGGATGACTGGGTGAGTGCCGCCTCCATTGCGCTATTTCCGAAAGAAAAACTGTATCGTCTGGGAGCGCCCCAAGTGAGAAACCAACTCAGGAACATGTGAACGCTGGCTACCAAATATCATACCGAATATCATATCATACCCCTGGGAACTCAATAGTATGATTCATGAGGGTAGATAAAAAGATTTCCAGTAAAGAGTAAAATACATGAGGGTAGATGAAAAAAAAAAGAATTTCAGTAAATGGTCAATAGTCCAGCAGTGTGTGTCTCTTTTTCTCCACTCCTTGGTTTTTTTTCCTCTACGTTCAGCTGGAAACCTTCAGAATCTGTCAAACCATCCAGCTTAGCTCCAGGCAGTCACATACGAGTCTGGATGAAATTTCGTTAGTGCGAGTGGACCCTTATCATCCTCCATTTTCAACAAATGTCTGCTGGTCATGTATGCCAGGTGTAAAAAAAAGTTATGTCGCGTATTGCGATTCTAGACGGAATTATCTAGGTTTTTATACAGATATATGAAGCGGTATGACTGGTCAGATGTCTTAAATAATTATACAGTTGGCTCGGCTGGATGATCATTGAAAATGGAATTGACATATTGTCACGAATGACAAGTGATGAAGCGGTGAATGACTGAGTAAACTGAGCGTTTCATGGGGCGAACTTGTGCCCAAAAATAAAAGGAAAAAGAAAGATAACAGCAGAGCGTCGCGGGCGTCGAAGGCGGCGAAGCAGCAGGATCGAACGCTGAGGTGAAAATGTCTTGGCTCGCCACTCGAAGCCCCTTATGTACACGCGTAGGCTTCTGGAATAATCGGCGTAGAAGGTTCGGCATGTAGAACTTTCTAAACTCGAACAAGCAACACGGTTCTCGAATTTACCAGAACATTACATCCGATGTCAACAAAAAGGCGTCCCCGCGGCCAGGAATCGAACCCTGACTTTTCGCGTGCAAGGCAGGCGCTATAACTGCTAAGCCACGCGCGCACTGCCTACTTGGCAAGCTGCGCGCGCGGCATTACTCCCCCCCTCCCCTTTAAAAACTTCATCGCCCCGATGCAGCACGAAACAGAACAAACAAAAAAAGAACGGTAAGCTAAAGAGTCATTTGGAACACATAAGGTTCACACTCCTATCGAGCGTAGTACGGCTTCATGCGCACGACGTGGACGACTTCTGGTCGTGGAGGGCGGCGTGATGAAGTCCGTGTTCCGTCGGGCATCATCTCGTAGTTCAGATCCCCGAGTCGACGAAGCACTCTGTAGGGTCCGAAGTAGCGCTTCAAGAGTTTTTCGCTGAGACCACGGCGGCGGATCGGTGGGCACACCCACACCCTGTCTCCGGACTGGAACTGGACGTCGCGACGACGAAGGTTGTAGCGGCCAGTGTCGACTCGTTGTTGGGCTTGAATACGGTGTCTGGCGAGCTGGCGGACTTCTGTCCGTTGGGCAACCACCTGGGCGTCGTCGCTTCCGTCGACAGCCGGTTCGTGGGGTAACATCGCGTCCAGCATTGTCGATACTTTGCGACCATGAACCAGCTGGAAGGGTGTCACTCCGGTGGTCTCTTGCACGGCCGTGTTGTAGGAAAATGTGACGTACGGCAACACCTCGTTCCATGTCTTGTACTCCACGTCGACGTATATGGAGATCATGTCGGCGATGGTCTTGTTGTGTCTCTCTGTCAGCCCGTTGGTCTGCCGGTGGTACGCCGTTGTGCGCCGATGGCTGGTGTGGCTGAGACGAAGAATTTCTCGCGTCAGCTGGGCCACGAACGCTGATCCACGGTCTTAGATCAGAACTTCGGGAGCGCCGTGCCGGAGGACGATGGACTCAAAAAAAATTTTCGCGACTTCCACAGCAGTCCCTGTAGGAAGGGCTTTCGTTTCGGCGTACCGTGTGAGATACTTTGTGGCGACGATAATCCATCTGTTTCCTTGCGTCGATGGTGGGAAAGGACTAAGTAGATCCATACCGATCTGCTGGAACGGTGCGGTCGGGGGAGCAATCGGCTGCAGGGGACCTGCCGGCTTCGTCGGCGGTTTTTTGCGTCGCTGGCACTTGTGGCACGACCGTGTGTAGAAGTGAACGGTCTTCGGCAGCTTGGGCCAGTAATACCTTTCACGAATTCGGGCCACCGTACGGCTGTAACCAAGGTGTCCGGACGTCGGATCGTCATGGCAGGCTTGAAAGACCTCCTCTCGAAGGTCAGCCGGGATTACCAGCAGCCACGGCGAGTTGCTGTCCCCAAAGTTCTCTTTGTAGAGTACACCTTGACGAATGGCGAAGGTCGGCAGGTTTCGTGAGAAAACACGGGGCACGGTACTCCCGCGCCCTTCCAGGTGCTGAATTAAAGCGCACAGCTCAGGATCGTTTTGTTGACGTCGTGCAAGGTCGTCGGTGGTCAGTGTTCCTACGAAGCGCTCGTCGTCATTGTCGTCGCTGGTGCCGGAAGGTGTTTCGACAGGAGCCCTGGACAAGCAGCGTCGCTGTGCTTGTGACCTGACTTGTAGACTACAGTCATGTTGAACTCCTGTAGTTGAAGACTCCATCGAGCGAGGCGTCCTGAAGGGTCCTTGTGGTTCGGAAGCCAGCAGAGCGAGTGGTGGTTTGTGACTACGCGGAACGGGCTCCCGTACAAGTACGGGCGGAACTTCGTGATTTCTCAGACGACCGCAAGACACTTCTTTTCAGTCGTGGAGTAATTTCTTTCCGATTTGTAGATCGTCCGACTCGCATAGGCGATGACTCGCTCGGTGCCTTCTTGGACTTGAACCAGTACCGCTCCAAGTGCTGCATTACTAGCATCCGTGTGAATCTCGGTTTCCGCATCCTGATCAAAGTGTCCTAGGACAGGAGGTGTCTGGAGTCTTCAATTCAGCTCGTTGAATGCCTGCTGCTGCTCGTCGGCCCATTCGAACTTCTCGGCGTCCTTCGTGAGGTTTGTGAGCGGTGCGGAAATCCTTGCGAAATCCCGTACAAGTTTACCCACACCTCCACCAAAATGTCACGAATGACAAGTGATGAAGCGGCGGACGACTGAGTAAACTGAACGCTTAATGGGGCGAACTTGTGCCCAAAAATGAAAGGAAGTATAAAGATAACAGCAGAGCGTCGCGGGCGTCGAAGGTGGCGAAGCTGCAGGATCGAACGCTGAGGCGACACTGACTTGGCTCGCCACGCGAAGCCCCTTATGTACACGCGTAGGCTTCTGGAATAATCGGCGTAGAAAGTTCGGCGTTCTAAACTCGAACAAGCAACACGGTTCTCGAATTTTCCAGAACATTACACATAGATGTCAAAAAGAAAGGCGTCCCCGCGGCCAGGAATCGAACCCTGGCTTTTCGCGCGGAAGGCAGGCGCTATAACCGTTAAGCCACGCGCGCGCTGCCTGCTTGGCAAGCTGCGCGCGCGGAAATATTTATTCCTAAGCGGTTGATGCGGACCTCTCATTATACGAGTTGGTTTTCAAGAGATTTAAAAAAGCACCACGTAAAAAGATTCACTGTCATCGTTTGTTTAAAAACACGGGCTTGGATATATGGTACCAGAAGTTTAGTATCTATCGTGGTCAGGTCGAAAAGTTCTATGAGCAAGATAACCAACTTTACCTAGATAACATTGAATATAACCTAAAGAAAAGTCCAAGGGACTTTCGGCGCTTTACTAAACAGCACGTGCGTGAAAATAAGTCGGATATTTTCCTTCGTGTGAATCCGGGTACCAATGTCGCCCGGCTGATGTACCAGCTCGTTTTGCCAAGTATTTTAGTTCGTGTTACTCATCTCTTCATTTAGGTAGCTCTTTAAGTGCAATTAATATTGAGTGCTTCGATTATCTCTCTTCTGTTAATGTTGGCATTGAAGCCATTTTCGAAGCTATAAAAGAACTGAACCCCAAATTATCGACCGGAATGGACGGAATGCCTAGTTTTATTATAAAAGGTTGCGGATATATATTTGTTCCTGTTTTAATGCATATTTTTAATTTGTCTTTTGCACAGAATTATTTCCCACAACTTTGGAAGTTATCTGCAGTGGTGTCTATTTTTAAATCTGGTGATTCCACATTGGCAAAAAATTACCACCCTGTGTCGTTGTTATGTGGTTTCGCTAAAGTATTTGAAAAAGTGGTACTAAGCATATTTACTCCTATTTAAGTACAGTTATATCTGAAGTTCAGCACGGTTTTGTAAAGTGAAGGTCCGTTGAATCTAACATATGCTCTTTTTTATATTCCTCAGCACCAATTGTTTCCAGTAGGGGACAAGTGGACGAGACTTATTTCGACATGTCGAAAGCGTTCGACCGTGTTAATCATAATCTGCTGCTACAAAAACTCGCTTTACATGATTTCAGCCCTCAAATGTGTGCATGGTTTGCTAGTTATCAAGGTGGTCGTCGAAACTCTGTTCGGGATGAAGGTAGCTACTCTGACGAGTTTATTTCGAAATCTGGAGTGCCTCAGGGCTCCATTCGGGGGCCGCTTTTATTTCTTTTATTTATAAATGATATTGTCTATTGTGTTAGTGATGCAGACATTCTTCTCTTTGCCGATGATGTTAAGTTGTTTCTAAGTGTGAAGACTGCTGGATTCAAGCTGATATAGAACATGTTTCGAATTGTTGCGTCGAAAACTGCTTGGCGCTTAATCTCGGGAAATCTAAGCATATTGTACTATCTAGGAAGAGTGAGTTCATTCGCTTTCCTACAATCTTGACGGCGCCTCGATCCCCCGCGTATCTGTTATCAGGGATCTGGGTTTTCATACTGATAATGCATTGGCTTTCAATGAACACGTGTCCATAACCGTTAATGTTGCGTTTTGAGTGCTAGGCGTAATTTCTAAAGTATGTCGCCAATTTTCATTGGCCTTTTGTGTATTGCTTTTGTTTAAGTCACAAGTCATATCATGATTAGAATTCGGCTTGGTCATTTGGAATTCTTTATCAATATCACAGGCAACTGCAATCAAAAACGCACAAAAACGAATGATAAGAATAGTATACGACCGCTATATTTGAAGAGGGTGCTTTTATCATCATGCAACGTTACTTAGACGATTAGCGCTACATAAGCTTGCCAAGAGGAAATAATTTAGAAATTTTATATTTATTCAAAAAGTTGTCCTCGTCATGTTAATTCGGTGGACCTATTATGGTCCATAGAATTCCATGTTCCGTCAAGGGTCAGTCGTAATTCATCAACGTTTTATCCATCTTGCATGTCCCCATTATTCCCTTTGTCGCGGATTCAGTTGGCCTTTAATAAGAAACAGCAACTGGATATCTTTATCTGCCTTGGGTATTTTACCTTGCATGTTCGCGAAGGAATGTCTATCGCCTAAGTCTGGCAAGACGATTTGTGTTGTGTTGTGCTTCAGCAATCTTTGGCTGTTCCTACTATTTTACGCGCACCACAGTAAAGAATGTGAAGTTGTTTGTGAGCGCAAAAATAAAGAAATATTATTATTATTATTCTATTATTATTTTTATTATTAATATTATTATTATTATTATTATTATTAAGGTGGATGGCTGCGACAGTTCAGCTAGACGCTTTTCGAATGCGCGGTGGCAGAGTTGGTGTCTGCGCGTCAGTGATGTCATCTGAACATTTATGAGTTTGTGCGTGTATGCCCAGGAGAGGTACAGAGGCAGGGCTTCACTGCACGTGGACTTCGACTCTGCCTGGTTCGTGGCCAGTGGCGGTAGTCGTCAGCGGGGGAACTTTTCGGTCGCAATAGCATTGTGAAACCTTCGGGCTTCAGTTGGTTTGGCGGCGCAGACGAAGAAACGGGAGAAGCGACAGGCGTCGCCGTTGTGCACGCAATGCACTCAGCTCATAACTCACTCAGAGTTTTTTGCGCCTATTACCACCTAGTTCACAAGGAGGAGATACCTTCCAACAGAAATTTTCGCAGTGTCAAGCTTCTAGATCCTCAAACACAGCGGAAGCTGCATGCTACCAATGTCTGCTAATTTGCAGGATACAGACCAAGTTTGCCAGCACTACTGTGGGCGTCTGAAGGCGCTCAAAGCAGTTTTAGTGTATCTTCTGAGCTAAAATATCACTACACAATGAATGCCTCAAGTGAGCACGAAGCAGATTGCGACTCAAGGAAGGACTCGTTCGATATATAAAATTTTATATTAAAAAAAATAGCAGATGAATGACCGTACTGATAAAATTGCTAAGCAGCCGCCGCCTAGGATTTTGTTTTATGCCGGCTTCGTAACAATTATTTTATTCGATCAGTGCGGCTGATTCATACGCATATTGTCGATTATTTCATCTTAAGAGACTACGCCAAAAAATAGACTCCTGGCTCATTTTTATACCGGGTGATAGTTTATATTCGAAACATACAAAAGGCTTCTTTACTGCTACGTCAATGCCATTTTCACGGTATGTTTATTAAGCTCGGCGATCTGGTGAGTAATTAACTAAACTTCGGTAATAAACTTTTTAGTTATTATAAATAAACATTTCACTATAATTAGCAAATCAGTGAGCGTCATTTAAAACCCCAAAATCAGTAATTTTTAGAAAACCTTTGAGAGCGTGAGAAGGGCAGTAGTGCGCTCAAGGCACCCTCGTGATTCTTCCGTTTCTTTTCATAGCCTCAGCCTTGCACCTCTCGCACGAGTGGTTTCATTTAGCGCACTACTGCGCTTTCCACGCGCTCACAGTATTTTTAAAACTTTTTGATTTAGCGAGTCGGACGACCCTCAGCAAGTTTCTGATTGGAATCGAATGTCTGTTTTCACTAATTAAGAGTTAATTAAATATTTGACTTAATTACTCTACAGTCTGTGACGGCTGTTCGCCCCTCGAATGTCCGCCAAGCTCAAGACACATATAGTGAAAATGGCATTCACGTAGCAGTAAATACACATTTTTTTTTTTAAAACAAATCTGTTTTGAAAAGAAATATATTACCCGGTATAATATAATATAATGAACACGGTGTAAATTGCCTGTCAGAACTAGATAAACTATGTGGGCTAAGGTTAAAACAAGGCCTCGTGGTCTTGATTAAGCTTAATTACCCCTTGAAAAAGAAGTAAACCGCAGCGGTAAAACGGCCGGCGTTTTTTTGTTATTTTTCCTAGCTTTAAGGAAACAAAATTAAGTTAAACCAAAATTAGACTGATAATTACGCAGTCTGAGTTACGCTTGCAGGACAGCTAGCCCCAACAAGAAATCCTCAGCATCTTTTTTATGGTTTACTCTATTTCTGTTTTCAAATCAAGAACTTAGTAAAAAAGGATGCGGCTCCTCGCAGAGCGTTATTAATTTCCCTTTTTACGCAGATAATTAAGATATATGTAGGAGCAGTTTAGATTTGATATACTGTTACCAGGACGTACACATTTCAGACGCCAAAAGCATCGTTTCTGCCCCCGATAACCGAATCTCACTCTAAATTTCTGCTGCGAATATATAGCGAATCAAAGCGCTCGTAGCGAATATATTTGCTACAACAGCAATGAAAAGTCAGCTTCCACAGTCCTGTGTTCGCTACAGACACAAAAAAGGAAAATAACAACAAAATGTCGAGCAACCTAACATACCTTCTTTACCTTCTTTACCCTTAACCTTCTTTACCCTGTCCGTTGTTTTTTGCGCTGTTTTAACCTTTTAAAATGTCATACCAACTAGCCCAGGCTTCAACTTTAGCAACAAAAATAGTGTTGGCTATCAGGTCGGCTGAACACGAAAAAAAAAAAACAACAAGAACACGAAGGGAAGGACTGGACATTCACACCGCTGACTGACAACTGACTTTCCCTTTTTCCTCATCCCAGCCTAGGCCTTTTCTTCTTCGTCCTACGGCACATTAAACACGTTTAAAAACAACCTTTTAGCCCCCCTCTCAACGGGGTACGGCAAACCGCACAAATTGGCGTTCTTTTTCGTGTACTGTAATTGTCGAGGTCACGCAATCTTCTCCCTTTCTGTCAATGGCGAAGGCCTCCAGCACATCACGCGCGAAGAACTTCTTGTTTCTATGAAGGACGGTTATGCCGGTGAGCTCTGCGTCACATCCACAGGTCCGGCAATGCGCTGACAAGTGTCCCGCTGATGTAGTTTTCACCGACGCTGCGTGCTCCCTTGCTCTATCGTTTATACATCGGCCAGTTTGGCCGATGTAGCTCTTCCCGCAAAAGAGGGGAACATGATAGACGACCCCGGTTTCGCATTGGGCATAGCGTGCTTATGGGCTGTGCCACATATCGGCTGTTGATCACGTCCTTTGTTGACCCTGCGGCACATGGCAAGAAACAACCTGAACGTCTTGCCTGCCTGCGAAAAACTTAATTAGTGTCGAAGAAAAACGAAGCAAAGGATGTAAACAGGCCATTGTGCGGCTACTTGAGAGAGACAACCTGAACAGTCTTTGTACGAAAATCAAAAAGACGAAGATGGGACACCTTGAGGTGTTTTTTTCAGTGAAGACTCACAAGGATGGCGCACCTTTTAGGCCCATTGTATCGGAAAGGGCAACATGGCAAGCCCACGTGTCGTCCCTCCTGGCGAAACAGCTGTTTTTGGTTCAGTGCAACGATCCTTACAAGACACAAAGTTCAGAACAACTTATTGGTTATCTAGAAGAGCATGGATCTGGTGTCGTCTCTGCCCTGTCAGTCGACATCCAGGATAGGTATCACTCAATACCACACCCATGCCTTTTCTTGATTCTTCGAGGAGCCATTGAAGAGCAAGAAACAACAACATTCCAAAACTCGGCTGGAATCACCGTCGACACCTTGCTGGAACTACTCAGTGTGTACTTGGCAGCGACAGTAGTAGCACATCAAGGGCAACACTTCGTACAAAAAGCGGCGTGTGTATTGGCTCTCGGGTCGCTCCTTATCTTTGCGATTTGTTCCTTGCAGCACCCGGCAGGAACATTCAAGAGAACCTGAATGACGCGCGGCTAAAAGCCATCTTTAGGTATGTTGATGACTATTTGGTGCTATGCGACACTGAGGCAGAAGATCTGGGGAACGGATGTAAAGAAAGGGTTTTGACCCGCTTGCAACAAAGTTGCCCGGTATTGATGTTTACTTACGAACTACCACTGGAGAAGTCAATCAAGTTCCTGGACCTTCTATTGGAGTGCAAAGCAAGTCACGTCTGTTGGCGCTACGAACCACGCTCGTGCAAAAGGTTTCTTTAAGTACGGGCAGCAAGCGGCGAGGAAGCGGCGAATCCACCAACGCGATGCAAAATCGCGGTTGTGCCCTACATCCATGGAGTGACCCACAAACTAAAAACGATCGCAGGCAGGCAAGACGTTCAGGTTGTTTGTTGGGCACCAAACAAAGCGTACGCGCCATGTGCCGCAGGGTCAACAAAGGACGTGATCAACAGCCTGTATGTGGCACAGCCCATAGAACACGCTATGCCCAATGCGAAACCAGGGTCGTCTGTCATGTTCCCCTCTCTTGCGGGAAGAGCTACATCTGCCAAACTTGCCGATGTATAAACGACAGAGCAAGGGAGCACGCAGCGTCGGTGAAAACTACATCAGCGGGACACTTGTCAGCGCATCGCCGGACCTGTGGATGTGACGCAGAGCTCACCAGCATAACTGTCCTTCATAGAAACAAGAACTCCTTCGCGCGTGAAGTGCTGGAGGCCTTCGCCATTGAAGAAAAAGGAGAAGATTGCGTGAGCACCTCGTCAATTACAGTACACGAAAAAGAACCCCAATTTTTGCGGTTTGCCGTACCCCGTTGAGAGGGGGGGCTACAAGGTTGTTTCTAAACGTGTTTAATGTGCCGTAGGACGAATAAGAAAAGGACTAGGCTGGGATGAGGAAAACGTAAAAGTCAGTTGTTAATCAGCAGTGTGAATGTCCAGTCCTTCCCTTCGTGTTCTTGTTTTTTTCCATGTTCAGCTGACCTTATTGCCAACAGTATGTACCAACTAGCTCAACTGAAACCGGTAACAAAAATAGGTACGTAGCAAATGAATCCATCCAAAAAGGTACAATTCTTTCGTAGGGAATATTTTTTTCACCGCGCTGTAGCGAAAAGCATTTTTCAAGGTTAAGGGACCTTGTTGTTTTACATTTTGTGTTTTGGTTAAAAGAGACCGGTAGTGGATGAATCTCAGAGCGCATAGCACTGAGCCTAACTTGTGCTCGAAAACGAAGAACCAAAAAAGTAAAATCTGCAGCGAATCGTTCTTTCTTTATTTCTTTCTTTTTTTTTCGCTTTTGTTTTTGAATATCACCGTACCGTCGGAAGAGGGGGGAGGGAGAAGGATGGGGACGAAGGGTTGGCTGTAAAGAGAGAGCCTCAAGCCGACATTAAAAACAAAACCACGCTACAACACGACGTCGGTCCCGGAAAAACGCCAGCCAATGGGGATGCCATGAATTTTCAAAAGCGCGGGAGATGTACCAAAAGCGAGAAGCGATATTCAGACAAAAGGAGCTATAATGGAGGTAACAAGTGTTGACCTCCGCGGCCCTTTGCGCCGTGATAGAATCGGGTACATGTCTCCCATGATTTTATCTAATCTCCCCACCGTCTGATCCACAAAAGCCGTCTTTTCATCATGACCTACTAAGCGCGCAACGTTTTGAACAGTGGAAAACACATCGAGTCTGGAAGGCCTCACATTGAGACAAAAGTTAGGTCCCTTGGATAAAAAACTTTCCGTTCTTTCTGAAACCGAAATGTTACATGGGTTGACTACATTTAAACGGGATCCCGGCTCACACTGAGCACTATGCCATACAAATGACAAACAATTCTCCCTCCTCTTCATTATCTTAACAGAGTTCAAGACTTGAGTTCTTTTGACATACCAGATCCTGTGGAACTGTGAATACTTGATGTTGTCCCAGTGCTGGAACTCCTTGCGATGCCTGTCGTCCTTTCCCAAGAGGATGTCCCAAAGTCTGTTGCACGCCGTGTAGAGTTCTTGTATTCTCCTGGTGGCTCCTTCCCTGTAGATCTTGATAACTTTCTTCTTTGAACTCCAAGATAAACCACTTGCTGATAGATGTCTGAACTGCGCAGGGTCGATGAAGTTAATCCCCTTTTCTAATGAATCCACTCTTCCTTCGTCGTCTTCTATACTCATTTTTCAAGCATACATGGTACTGGACAAGTTGGCACTTCGTTTGGCGGAACTGGAAGCAGACGTTTCGAACTATGGACTTTCGTTGCGGTAAAACTACTTACTTATGTTTGAAATTTTTCCTAAAGGACCATAAAGTGGAGATGCCTCTTAGAGTGGTTGTAAACGAAAACGGAACGTGGCAAAACGTTGTGTCTAAGTTTCTGCAGCATGGGTTAGGTCAGGTCAGTTTGGACAAATCCTTATCGCTGAGAAACACAGAAGAACTTATTCAGATCTTGGAACACAATTATGGGAGGAAGAGCTCGGTATTCTCCATGGATATAAAAGAGTTATATTATTCTCTGGAAAAGAAGAGGTTGATGAACGCCGTGAAGGAGGTGCTAGAGTTGAATCTGGTAAAGTTTCAATCAGAATCGGGCGTAACAGTGGGAAGCTTCCTTACCGTATTGGATCTCTATTTAAAGTCAACAGTCCTCGAAGACAATAATCGAAAATACATCCAGAAAGAAGGTGTTTGCATAGGCTCGTCGGTCGCTCCATTGTTGGCTGAGATATACCTCAACAGTTTGGATAGAGTGTTGTTTGACAGGATGATTGAGTTGTCACCTAACGTGGGCTTCATCAGAAGATATGTAGATGATATTTTTGTCTGCACGTTTGAAGAAGGAAAATCGGAGTATCTTGAAAAGCTTATTAGGCCAACGGCCCCGGAGTTGCATTTCACAGTAGAAAAACCAGAGGAGAACATGTTGCAGTTTTTGGACTTGCGCATTCAGGTGAAAAATGGTTTATGTTGGGAATATGGTAAGAAGATGGCTAAACCGGTGCTTCCCGAACAAAGTTGTCACTATAAAATTGTTAAGGCGGGAGTTGCGAAATCATTATTGGTTATGCGCTAAAAAGGTCATGTACCCATTTCATGAGTGAAGCTTTAAAAAGACAATGGGGAAGACTGGAGGACGCGGGGTATGAAGAAACTTTTCTAAAACGACAACTTTCTATTCAAATCAGAGACAAGCGGGATGAACCAAGTGTGAGGAACCGACGAGTTGCTATACCGTATTTTCACGATATTTCCCATAACATAAAAGCGTCGGCAAAAAAGTTTGGTGTAGAAACAGTGTTCACATCCGATTTTAAGTTACGCAAACTTACACCTTTTGAATCGAAACAGGAAGTTTGCCAGAAGGCACATCGTGAAAAGTCGGTTTCGTGTGAGAATTTTGTGGTATATGAGATTCCTTTGGAGTGTGGATTTAAATACGTAGGTCAGACGTCGAGATGTCTAAATGATAGACTGACGGAACACAAACGGAATGTGAAAAACAACGCGTCCAATTCCGAGTTGGCCAGGCACCTTCTAGAATGTAATAATTGTAAAGCCAACTGGTCTGAAACGGAAGTAATTCACAAAGAACGTAATGATATGAAACGTGTAGTTCCAGAAACGATTCGTATAAAAACGTCTGGCAACTGTATAAGTCAGGCATCATTGCAGTTTGGGAAAAAATGTAAACAATTTCTACGCTCGTAAGGTTTTTTGTTTTGTACTAGCAGTGTTTATATGTGTATCCTTGGACTTGTTCGAGAAAGTCGCTTTGTTTAGTCAATTGTGGTTCGTTGTAGGAGGGCAATGTCGGTCTCATTTTTGGAGATGGCCCCAGTTCCGGCTGTTAGCAGTGTCTAGTATAGTTTCTTTGGATTAAGTGAGTTGTTAGAGGAAACGCAACTTTGAAGGTCAAACCCTTTCTTTGTGTTCAGTAGTGATTCACCTACGTTCGCCGGGTGGCGGTGGTTATGCTAGAATGTGACCCTTTGTGTGAGTGTTTCGCAGCCGAGGTCAAGGGAGATAAGAGAAGGTTTACCCAAATTTCATTGTCCTCTGTCACAATTCTTTTTTTTGTAGAGACGACGTTGGAGATGTGGTATATAAGGCGTGTACGAAACAAACTTTGCAGCTGAGTTTGAGACGTTGCCTCCTCTTTTTCTAACTTCGGTTTTCTCTTTTCTGCCCCAGTCTCAGGTTTACAATCATGTTCAACTTACACCAGCTCGCCTGCACTCTGACTATTTTTTCGTGGAAGCGATCATTTTCTTACCTTTTAACCTGCAGTGTAGCCCCTCTGTTAATTCATACACGCCCTTTTCGTTGGAAGCTTGACAAGGCTGATTGGGGCCTTTTTAAGCAGGCATCGCTTTTAGCATGCGCTCGTCTGGATAGTCTCACAATCGATGAACTCAATCATCTTTTAACCAAGCACATCATAGCAGCAGCCAAGATGTCCATTCCGCAGACATCTCAATTTCTCCCTAGGAGGCCAAAGCCTTGGTGGAATTCGGAATGTGAAGAGGACACGCAAGAAACAAAATCGGGCTTGGGGTATTCTGAGACGATACCCCACCAGAGACAACCTCATATCCTTTCGGAAGATGAAGGCCCGTGCACGCTACGTCCGAAGAAAAGCCAAACGAGAAAGTTGGCAAGGCTATGTTTCTACTATAAATAGCAGTACCTTACCTAAGGAGATGTGGGATCGAATACACAAGATCAATGGTTCTTATCATGCATTTAAAATCCCCCTGCTTTCTAGGAATGGAACATGTCCAGACACACTGGAGGAACAAGCTGATATTTTTGGAGAACATTTTGAGTATGTATACAGTTCACATCATTACTCATCTACTTTTCTTCAACACAAACTGAAGGCTGAGAGCAATCCCTTGAAAACCTCAGGAGGTGAACATGATGGGTATAATGCTACATTCAGCTTGCACGAGCTTCTCACTGTTCTTCATAACACAAAGCCCTCAGCCCCTTGACGATATGGTTTACATTATTCTATGCTACAGCATCTCCATCCTTCCACACTCGATGTCATTTTATATCTTTATAACCGCATATGGAAGGAGGGCTATTTTCCTTCATCTTGGAAGGTAGCACATGTCCTACCACTTTGGAAGGCTGGTAAGGATGCTTCTTGTGTTTCCAGTTATAGGCCCATTGCTCTTACCAGCTGTCTCTGTAAGACATTGGAGCGAATGATTTATCATAAACTAATGTACTATCTGGAGAATGGTAAGGTACTAGACAAATTTCAGTGCGGCTATCGCTCATCAAGGTCTACAGTTGACCACTTGGTCCGTCTCGAAACTGTTGTGCGTGAGGCCTTTGTACACGGGCAACACTGCCTCTCCGTGTTCTTTGATCTCGAGAAAGCGTATGACACGGCTTGGCGCTTTGGCATTTTGAGGGACCTGTTGGACCTCGGACTACGTGGTCGCATGCTTCGTGCAATTCGGAGCTATTTAGACAGGCGCACCTTTCGAGTCCAGCTGGGAAACACACTCTCCCGTGAATTTCTGTAGGAAAATGGAGTGCCGCAGGGGGGAGTGCTAAGTTTCACCTTGTTTATAGTTAAAATGAACTCCATTGCTTCTGTAATCCCTCCGTCGGTTCAGTATTCTCTTTACGTCGATGATTTACAAATTTCAGTTTCCTCCTGTAACCTCTCAGTCTGTGAACGCAGGGTTCAGCTAGGCATCAACAAGCTTACTATGTGGGCTGACTGTAATGGGTTTAAGTACTCTCCTGAAAAGACTGCATGTGTTTGCTTCACCCGCAAACGTGGAATCCTTCTTGAACCATCCATAAAAATCTACAATAATAATGTTAGTGTCCAACCTCAGCACAAGTTTTTGGGTCTTATGTTTGATAGTAAACTGAATTTTGTTGCTCATGTAAAAAGCCTGAAATTGAGAGCTAACAAATCTCTCAATATCCTTAAAGTTCTCTCGCACCGGTCTTGGGGCTCAGATCGATTGTGCCTCCTGCGGATCTATCGCTCTTTGGTACGCTCCCGGCTAGACTATGGCTGCTTTGTTTATGGGTCTGCCAGACAGTCCGTTCTCAAGATCTTAGATGCCATTCATCATCTTGGGCTTCGGTTGGCTACAGGTGCATTTCGTGCATCCCCTGTGCCCAGTCTATATGCAGAGGCTAACGAGTCCTGCCTCGAGAGATGTAGATTCGCATTGGGCATGATGTACTCTCTTCGCATCCGATCTGTCCTCCAGCACCCCACTCGAGAAGTTGCTCAAGAAACGCGCTCGGAACGACTCTTTCTTGCAAAACAGCTAGCGTGATCCCTCCCTTCAATATGCGACTGAAGACCTTGGCCGAGTCTGTAGTATTATTTATTTATTTATTTATTTGAAAATACTGCCGGCCAACATTCGAGGGCCGAGGCATGGTGGTTGAAAGATAACGTCAGGGAATGCTAGTTCGCGTACATACAGGCATGAAAATAAAACAAACAGGTAACTTATTCATTGGCAACAAAGAAAAGATCATCGACTGCACTAGCAAATGAAGCAGCAGAAACAATAGCTGTCACGCTGTGGGGCAACGCATTCCACTCGCACACGGTTCGAGGAAAAAATGAATGTTTAAAAACATCTTTCTTGCAAAAGAACTCACGGAGTAGTTTTTCATGTTTCTGCCTTGTATCACGGCTATCATCATACTGCAGATACTTATCAAACTTCAAAGCAACTTTATCATGTATTATGTTATGCAAGAATTTCAAACGTTTTAATTTCCTTCTGCGTGATAACTCGGTTAGACCGGATGCTGCATAAAACGGTGTCACATGTGAATCTTTGCCGTACGAATATAAATGAATCTAAGAGATTTTTTGAACGCTTTCTAACTGATCAACATGCGATTGTGAATAAGGATCCCATAATATATCACCATAATCTAGCAGAGGCCGGATTAGTGATTTATACGCCGTGAACTTCGTCTCAGAACTACAGTGGGTCATAGACCTTCGTAACGACCACAATTTACTGGACGCTTTTGCAATAACCTGCCCAATGTGATGAGCCCAACTTAAGTTTGACGTGATTGTAACACCTAGGTACTTATACTCATTAACTACTTCTAAAGCGTTTAAGTCAATGGTATAGGAAAAGAAAAGGGGAACCTTTTTCAGCGTTATAGACACTTGCACACACTTCTTAACATTCAAATTCATTCACCACTTCTGACATCATAAAAAAATAATTTTAACGCTGTCATCTAAACATTTTTGATCCGACACGCTAGATATCTGGGAAAATAATAAACAGTCATCAGCGAAAAAACGACACTGTATAGAGGGCTTATCTACTCGCAGGTCGTTTTTAAAAACCAAAAACAGCAGCGGACCGAGCACCGAGCCCTGAGGCACTCCAGAAAGAACAGGTAACTCAATGGATTCAGCTTTGCCCACACAAACAAATTGTTTGTGGTTCGTGAGGTAAGAATCCAGCCACCTCAGGAGACATTCATTGCCAAGTACTTGCTTCAGCTTATGTAATAACTTCCTATGTGAAACTCTATCGAACGCCTTAGCTAAATCTAGAAAAACTGTGTTAACTTGACCGTCATTGCCGATGGCTGAGGCAAAGTTGTGGATCGTGTGAAGAAGTCGAGTCACTGTCGAGTATCCTCGTCGGAACCCGTGCTGTTCATCAACCAAAAACGTTTCTGATTCTAAGAAAGTTATGATATGCTTAAAAATAAAATGTTCGAGAACTTTGCTACACATACTTAAAAGCGACACTGGTCTATAGTTGCAAACACTCTTTTTTTCGCCACTCTTATATATGGGCACTACCTTAGCTACTTTCCAGCCTAGTGGCACCTCTCCCGTTTTTAAACTGCAAAAGTAAATCCAAAAAAGAAACTTGGAACACCATTCAGCATACTTATGTAAAAAAGCATTAGGAATCTCGTCCGGGCCGCACGACTTCCTAATGTCTAATCGCAAAAGACTGTCGAAAATACCTTCTACTGAGACCACTAAGTCACCGATACCACAATTGTTATAAGTAAATGACGGCAAAACAGAGTTGTCGACTGTGTACACAGAAGAAAAAAAGTAATTGAACTCGCTTGCGATGCTCTCTTCGTCGACAATCGCCCTTCCGCTATGACTAAGCTCCTTAATTGTCCCACTATTTTTTGTCGAGTGCGCCGAAAACTTTCTTCGGTTTTCCTTTAGGAAGTTGTGCATTGCGACATTAAAATAACGATATTTAGATGTGCGCACTAAGGTTTGTAACTCTTGACGTAGATGTGGAAGCTTAAATTTTAAACTTGGTTTGAACCTTTCCTAATCGATTTATTTTTTGTTTTAGACGTAAGATATCTCGCGTCACCCATGGACTGTTCTTCTTTCTTTTTGTCGAACGCTCTGGAACAAACTTCTCAATACATGTAAAGACAACCTGCTTGAAAAAGAGCGAAAGCTTATCCACCGACTCATCGTTTTGCTCGTAAAAAACAGTAAATCTGTCAAGAAGCAACTTCTAAGAAGTCGAGAATATCGACATCGCTGTGGCATCCCAGGTAGTAGAATTTCCTGGCATCATAGCACCATGGGAGCGCCCTGACATACACTGCAACCTGTCTCTTGCACAGTATAACAAGAAAAACACTCCAACTGCTGTGCTTCTGCAAGACTTTTATGAACTGGCTCAATTGTATGAAGATCATACAAAGTTCTATACCAGGGGTGGCCAGGCTGACTCGGGCTACGAGCCGCAAACAAACCCACGAAACTTCCAAGAGCCGCGGGGGGGGGGGGGGGGGGGGGGGCAAATGTTTGTTCAGTCAATCCAAGTCTAAAACAGTCCAAGTGTACGTACGGTAGCAGTAGCATGGGCTACCAAACCACAATATGTCTTTCAATTTAAAACGCCTCCCATTCCTCTTTTTGGGGAAGTGTTCGTGTGACCGGGAGGGAGGCGGGGGAGTCAGGGGGTGGAGGGGGGACGGGAGGGGAAGGTATTTTAACACGCGAAGAGCCGCATGCGGCTCACGAGCCGCAGCTTGGCCACCCGTGTTCTATACAGATGTTACAAAATCTGAGACCTTTGTTGGCTGCTCTGTCATTGGCTCTTCAGTGGAGGTTGTAAGGCGGACAAATACTGCCGCTACCATTTTGACAGCGGAGCTGTATAGCCTCCTGCTGGCTACCGAACACATAGCTCGCCACAGAATACCGCTGGCAGTAGTTTTCACGGACTCTCTTGATGCCTTGCGAGCCATCTCTTCACTGCTGCCCACAAGGAACTCCCTTGTTGTTGAAGTTCAGAAGAAAGTTATTGCGGCAGCTAGAAAGCATTGCACCATTGTCTTTTGCTGGATTCCCAGCCATGTTGGTATCCCAGGCAATGAGGAGGGCGACCGTAGAGAGAGAGGGAGGTAGACATAAAAGGGATCCCTTACATGGACTATCGCCCTTCTGTAAGGTCTCGCATACAAGCCCAATGGCAAGCCGAGTGGAATGAAGAGATCTACTACAAGCTGCATCTCATTAAGCCAAACCTGGGTGAATGGGCGAGCGCCCGACACCGAGAACGATTCTATGAAGTAATACTGTGTCGTTTGCGCATTGGCCACACGCATCTGACTCATGGCTCCGTGGAGAGGATGCCCCTTTGTGTGAACAATGCGATAAACCTATAAGTGTTCTCCATTTTCCAATTGAGTGTCCTTTCTACGAACGAGAACGCCAATCTCACTTTGCACAGTTGTACAGAAATCACACTCCCTTACACCCAATGTTTTTGTTGGGTGATTGGTCTATTGGTCTTCTACATCAATTGTGAATTTCAAAGTTTCTCACTCATGCCCATTGTTGTTTGTGACATAATCCGGTTTTATGTCTCATTCCTTTATTTTTAACCTGACCACTAGAGTCCTTTCTTCTCGCTTACCCTCAATGCAATAGTTTCCTTCTTTGGTGCACTTTGGCCTCAGCAGCCCTTGCGCCATAAAAACCCAATCCAATCCAATCCAATGTCCATCTCTCAAACTTTCGTAGGGAGAACCTTGGGTCATAGGATAGATCCATTAACAATTCATGCAACTTGTGGGCCCTCTAGCATCTTTGGGCAAAATATTCTCAGCTGGGAACAGCAGTATTTCTACATCAATGCTCAAATATGCAACTATTGCTTTTTAACTTCGATCTTGGTTTTCTCATTTATCATTTGGATGATCTTGTTTTTCAGGTGGACATATCGGAAAGGGTCTTCTTGTAGACCAGACATCATTGCTTCTGGCACAAGGGAAAAGAGATGCCTTGTTTAAGAAGGACCTGGCCGTGGCTGTGTGCGGATCTCGGCTGCTAATGGACAGTTGGGTCCTAGGTAAGCAGAACCGCATTTTAGTAGGAGCATGGTTCCTTTAGCCGTCTATAGCTTTTTGTAAAGTCTGCTATAAAGATCTCTATGGCTTACTTCATGGATCTTTTGAGACACCGTGCTATAGCTGCCTATGGATTTTCTATAGATTCTTTCGCCGCCCATTGCTTTCTGTATGATCCCCTATAGCTCATTTTACAGTTCGTTCTAGGGTTCTCTATACCCATCGTGCTATAGCTGCCTGAGGCATTTCCTATGGTTCCTTTAGCCGTCTATAGCTTCTTGTATGGTCTGCTATAGAGATCTCTATGGCTTACTTTATGGATCTTTTTAGACACCGTGCTCTAGCTGCCTATGACTTTTCCTATGGTTTCTTTAGCCGTTTATTGCTCTCTGTATGGTCCGCTATAGCTCATTCTACAGTTCGTCCAAAGGTTCTCTATACCCATCGTGATATAGCTGCCTATGGTAGTTCCTATGGTTCCTTGAGCCGCCCATAGCTTCTTGTATGGTCTGCTATAGATATCTCTATGGCTTACTCTATGGATCTTTTTAGACACCGTGCTATAGCAGCCTATAGCTTTTTCTATGGTTTCTTTAGCCGCTTATTGCTCTCTGTATGGTTTGCTATAGCATCTTCTATAGCTCGTCCTATGGGTCTCTTTATCATGGTGCTATAGCTGCCTGTAGTTTTTCTTTTTACCGCAATCGAATGAAATGTGAAACAAATTATTTGTTGTGACTGTACATCTTAAGAAACAAAACAAAAAAACTTGCATTTAGATATAAAATAAGGTTGAACATCTCGAGCTCAAGTTCATGTCGAACTTTATTAACCCATCTAAAACATGAAGCAAACCCTTCAACATCAACAAACAAAAATCACTCATTCAGGTGTTTGTAAAAGGGCAGGCAAACAGACACAAGGAACTGTTTTCAAAACTCCTAGAAGTGTATTACACACAGCCCATTCTGTAGACAAGTACAAACTAAGCAATCTGTAAGGTGTGAAGAGGTACTACTAAGCTGTTATACAACTGAGAAGATTTGAAAGCAAACAAGAACCAAAGGTAATTCCTGGGTAGTGTCTAGTCTCCCGGCAGCCGGCCGAATTGTTTCCCGAAATTCTTCTGGCAGACGCCACTCACTGGCGCTGCAATCAGTTCATCGAACGACGTTTCATCGACAGATTGTTTCATCAACACGTGATGTTTATAAACCACTCAAAATAGGTTCTTTTTTTAATGAGTTGCTGCAGAATCGCCAAGAAGTGGCGTGAACGGGTGGGCTGGGTCGGTGAGCACGCGCCTCAGGAATAGAGGCGCGACGAAATGTCCCTGCAGCGTGCAATTCGCGTAACGAGTGTCATTGAAACATTAGTGTCGACGAAATGTGCATCGAGGAAACGTGTATCAACGAAAAGGTGTCTATGAAACGTGTTTCCGCAAAAAGCAGGTAGAATAAGAAAGTCAGTATGCTACCATGCAATTTTCACATAATTTCAGACAGCTAATGGCAGGCGACTGCGGTAGAATTTCGGGGAACTTATTCTCCCGGCTGCCAGAAGAGGACACTGCCAGGAGACATACACTGCAGAACGGTCAATGGTAGCCGAGTAGGTTGCAGCGCACTTACGTTGAAAATACCGGACTTGAAAGATGTAATCCGAGATATATGCCGACACGGGCACTGCAGAACAACCAAACACATAACCGAGAAGGAAGGCATCCGTGAAGATTCACCTCGATGTAGCACACGCTGTCATTTGCCGAACCGAACACAGAACACATCACAAGAATGTTTTGGGGTCCTTCGAAGAAATCGCTTGTTGCCGACATACGGGTAGGACTTTTCGATCGAGATACCATTTACCATAGAAGCGAAATCCACAGCAGCCACGCGGGCCGCACAAAACGCGAAACTAGGTCCGCAAGCAGGCATTCCGAGATCGGCAACGGCTAATGCGTCATCCGTCAAACCACGTGATTACTCTCCTTCCGTTACACGCGCAAAGAGAGCGGAGTCAAGCGATAAAAAGTCTACGGTTTATTGGTCCGGCGAGCGCGCTCCCTCTACAACGCTTTCAGCTAAGGGAGGGAGAGAAAAAAGAGAAGTAGTTGAGTTGAAAAGCGAGCTCCTTCAAGGCCAGAACGGGGGTTGCGATCACAGAGAGTAATCTTCAAGGGTAGACGAACAATGAACACAACCAGAGGATGTGTCACTTGAATCCTCTTGAAAGTTCGAGCCAGGGTTGATAGTGCAGTGGATGCTATGTGTGACCTTCGGCTTTATGCAGGTGCCGTGTTCTGCGTTATGACCAGCTTCGAGGCTGTAGGCACACGACCCTAACCGGAGACACGATTGGCCTAAAACAGGCATAGCGTCTACTCTGCTGTCAATACCAGGAGAACAGGACAGCTCCATGAAGGACTTCCAAAGCTGCCCTTCCCAGAAGGGAGCCAAAACGGGGCAAGTTTGAAGATATGTTTTACGCCGTGTAACCCACATTATAATTAAAAATGAAGAATTAATGGCAAATATTTTTGGGAACGATGTTCACAAATAAATAGAAATATTTGACGAAAATAATCCCTGGAGAAGGGGAACAAGGCGGACAAAGGACAAACACAAATCTCCAAACACAACTAGGTGACTGGCGCGCGACCGGAAAAATCCGCCTGGTCCGGGTATCGAACCTGGGACCTCTCCATTGCGAGCTTCACCCATGTTGGTGTTAAACTGGTGGCAGTTGATAAAACCCGTTTGCTCTACTGACGTCTAAACCCTGGTTAGCTCAGTTGGTAGAGCGCTCCACCTATAATGGAGAGGTCCCGGGTTCAAAACCCGGACCAGGCGGATTTTTCCGGTCGCGCACCAGTCACCTAGCTGTGTTTGGAGATTTGTGTTTGTCCTTTGTCCCTATTGTTCCCCTTCTCCAGGGATTATTTTTGTCATTCTTGCCCAGCTCGCTTGCACCTTTGCATTTAATCGCATTATAATCAGAAAAGTTTATTTATTTGTATTTTAGTAAAAACGAAATTATTTTTTATTTTTTTCACAAAAAAAAATATATAATCATGTGTACACTGTTAGGCTCGCAATTGTAAACTTCAATTTCGGGAATTTTTGCATCGTTGTGGCATTTCTGATTACATGGTTTAAGAAATTTTTGCCGTAATAAGGTTGTCATCCGTGAGTTCAGTCAATAGCGGTGTCATCAAATACAATCTCTGCGCACCACAACGACACATGTTGGGGCTGTGTGCGCCAAGAAGCTCCGACGACTTTAGTGTCTCATAATTTAAAGGAAAATAAGCAAAATTAGCGACAGCGCTTGCTGATTGTTGAATTCGCAGAAGAGAGAGGTAATAGGACGTACCTAGGGTAGTGCGTGCCTACCCAAGCAGCACAATTCCCTGGTTCAAGCTTGAGCCTGCTTGGGCAGCCGGGGAAAGTTTCCCCAGCCCAAGCACCATTTTGCTCCAAGGGGCAAGCTAGCCCCAGCCTGGCTAGCCACCCTGGCAGTTCAGTGGGGGTTTCTTGTCTAGCCAAGCTTGGCTCTATGGCGTCTCTACAGCCAGGCCCTGGCTGGCAGTTCAGTGGTCAGCCAAGCTTGGCAAAACGGTCTGAACGCAGCCTGGGCCATGCTGGCAGTTCAGTGGTCAGTCAAGCTTGGCAACAGTGTAAATACGGACTGGGCCAGAGTGGCAGTTCAGCGGTCAGCCAAGCTTGGCCAAACGGTGTAAATACAAGCTGGGCCAGGTTGGCATTTCAGTAGTCAACCAAGCTTGGCAATACGGTGAAAATGTAGCTCGGGCCAGGGTGGCAGTTCAATCGTCAGCCAATCTCAGCTGTACAGTAAAGCTCGGTCGATGTACCTGCACCGGTGCAGAAAAGTGCAGGGTGGTGTGCTTTCAGTGGTATCTCAATACACACACCAGAAGTACTGCCCTACACTTTTCTGCACTAGTGCAAAAGGTGCAGGTAAATCGAGCGAGCTTAGTATAAACACAGTCCATTGCCAAGGATCCATTTCACTTAGCTGTGAGCAAACCTTGCAAGCATCCTGGGAGGCCCAATTTGTACCCTTTGATAAGCTTGCATTACATGAGTCTTTGCATCAAGAAATATGATAGTGGACAAAACCCATTTGCAATATCCTAGTTCAATTCGATTTTTCACAATGTCTTTATGAGTTGCTAAATCGCAACAGAACAAAACAATATAAAGTCTGCCATTTCAATTTTTCTACAAGTTTGTGGATGGAATGCACGAGAAAGAAGGCTCGGAACAATGTTTTTCCTTTTATTTCTTTATTTTCAATTTTGGCTTTTGCCATGCTTGACGTCACGTCTGTGAGCTGTTGCTCAGGATGTCGGCGTGGACGTCGGGGTGCATGTCGAGGTGGCCCTCTGGCAGGCTGCTGGGCAGGACAGTGACGAATTGGGCTGAGAGAATGGCCGTGTCTCGAATCTTCTTGGCCATCCTCTCAGCCCTGCCTCCCTCGCGATCCGGGGCCCCAGCCAAGTAGTCCCCAATGGCTCGCTCCACGTCCGCCACGTAGCTTTCCACGCGGCTCCGGATCATAGCTGGAGAAAAAGAAAACAAAAAACAGCAGAAGCGAATGTTATGCACTCCACAAAGCAAGTCACAAAATGCATTAGGGGCCTATAGAAACAGGGGGAAACTCTCGTGCAGTAATTTATTCAAGTCGAGTTAAGGGCTGCCGAGAAAGAATTACCATATTTATTCTAAACAGGTCAACCATTTGCTGGAAACTGTTCTTTACCAGTAGGAGTTGATCTGTAATCATAACCAAACAAGGTCGACCTATAGGCCAATGTGCTTTTTTAAACAAGCCTGCATTTGGCCACATTAAATGTGGGCACTGTGCACGCGCGGAAACGAGCTTCCCGTGAGGTGAAGCGTCTGTGCATGCACCATTTTGAAAACAGCGTCACTGCGGCGGCGTGACATCAAAGCCATGTGTTGGTCTACAAAGGCCTGTTCACACATACATCACAGCACCAACTCAGTGAAAGGCACCGACTTTGCACATGACCAGTGGTGTCACAAGAGGGAAGGGTGGGGGTGGGGGGGGGAATGCACGAGACGAGCGGCTTGCATGCTTTCGCATACACAACTCACAAGTGGGAAAGGTGGGGGGCACCGCCTTAGGTGCAGCGCTCAAGGGGGTGTCATGGCCGTGCCGCTGACCCTATAGTGACGTCACTGCACATGACCCCACTTTTTCCTGCTCACACACACAATTCAGAGCCAACTTTAAGCATTGACAGCAGGGCTGAATGCTATTTCACCACCGATATTAATCTGCTAACTAACCTAAGAATAAGCTAAATGCATGCCCCGTTTGAGAGAACCCAGACGCTGCTCTCACCAGCCACTGCAAAGCGATGAAGCTTCATGCACGCGCACCATGAGCAGTGCATGATTATGAACGTGAGCTCCGTGCGAAATTAAATTAGAGCGACCAGGGGACCTAAGCCGCTCTGAACGACGGAAGAGAGCATGCGTGCCGGACAAAGAGATGAAGAGGCAAAATGAAAAAGAGGTGTAACAGCTGAAAAGGCAAACATAAGAAACAGAATTAAAACAGATAACCCCATGAGAGTTCAACAGGACTGCCGTTCCAGACTGTAACAGCCGAAATAAGTTTTAACTGGGAATGTATGAATGAGGTTCTAGCGTATATACAAAGAATACTTAAAATCGAAAGAATAAAACACGGAGGACAAGCACAGGACAACCACATTCTTTTGTAATTGTCCTGCGTTTGTCCTCTGCATTTTATTCTTTCAATTTTAAGTAATCATTTGCAACTCAGTTGCTTTTACCAGTATAGAAACAAAAGTTGAGAAATATTTTGCTACGGTAAAAACTAACACACATTTATGGTGCAATTTGTTTAGAGTCCCTGAAAGATTAAGTTTTTCATAATCCAGATTCCATAGCAATACCACTAACATGGTGCATTACTTGAAACATCAGCTCACCACCTAAGATCACTAGCCAGAAGGGAACAGCCTCGACTTGATTAGAAAATCAAGGGAAATGACTAACCATGATGATAAAGAAAGTGCTTGCTTTACTAAACACTTATTCAGGAGTTATATGAAAATACTCTGGCCACTTTACGCACACGTTTACAAACCACAAATTTTGCCTTAAAACTGATCCAGTAATTCTTCAGATTCTTGGCAGCTGACGAATTAAAAAAGAAAGAAGTTGCCATCATTTTTAATTAGCAATGAAGGTGTGGAATGAAAACACCTTACCAACAGCCACGCTACAGAGCTGCGTGCCCCTGAACGGCCGCTTGTTGCCCCTGCGGCCGCAGATGCTGAAGTGCACCTGCACCTGCTTCCGCAGGAGCCGCTCCAGGGTGCGCCGCACAGCCTCCACGATTGTGGTGCCACCCAGGCCGGAGAGCTGCTCCTTCTACACGAATAAAAGAAAAAAATATTGCACTTTAAGAATCAAAGTTAATTTAATATGAGTAAGATGAAAACTGACTATGGTATGGCATCCATCTCACCTAAGTGAAAGGGTAATGTGAAATTGCACTAATTCTGTCGACAGTATTCACTACACCATTATATAAAAGAGAGTACTGAAGATCTAACGAAAATATACCCTGGAGAAGGGGAGCAAGGGAAAAAAAGGACAAACACCAATCTCCAAATACACACTTAGCTGCATTTGAAGATTTGTGTTTGTCCTTTGTCGCCATACCTCTTCTCCAGAGTTATTACTGTTATTGCCCAGCTCGCTTGAACCTTTGCAATAATTGCATTATCATCATACTGAAGATCTATCCAGACTTTTACTGAAAGTAATAGATCAGGTAATTGGCCCCTGCCGAGCTTCCCTCCTGTAACTGACTATAGTTAATATATTCAGTTTAGCAAACTTTCAGTTACGTGGCGTTAAGTGGAATTAGCCTAGGCCTGAACGCGGTTGCAAAGCCAAGGCTTTGCAAACGCCTTCAGGCCTAGGCTAAATCTGCCGGCACGCCGTATGTCCGCAGAACGGCGCTGCTCCTATGCCACAGGTGATGTCACGAGAACTTTCACACCATCCACCAGATGTGAATTTGGAATCGTTTAATTAGGTTTAAAATTAGTTCTCCCGTGTTTTACAGCGCAATATTGATATTTCCGAGGTGGTGCCTGTCCCTAGCCCATATTTATGCAAAAAGATCGGCGCTAAAATTTCGTTTCCGTACCCCTTTAAGCGCGAGACACATGCACGAAAAATCCATCCGATCCGACGTCCGATCCGGCAGTACGACTGCCTGATCCGAAAAATTTGGTCGGATCCGACGTCGGATCGGCGATCCGACGTGCGTCCAACGCGCCAGATATTTTCGGACGGCGCACGGATTGTCGGATGCGTCTAGCCAATCACAGCACAGCTAGCGCGAACGTCATGATGACGCACTGAAGCGCTCATGCATGGTGGCGAAGTTAGCGCACAGTGATTATGGTGATGCCGGAACTGGGCGGAGCCGAACGGATCGTCGTGTCGCATGCAAGGTCGGAAGCGTGTGTCTCAAACTGTCGCGTGCGGCAATCCGGAGCGGCGTTCGGACTGTCGGATCGGACGTCGGATCGGACGATACTGACGCGCATGTGTCTCGCGCTTTAATGTTCACATCAACTTGGGTCCTATTGATTATAAAAATGTTTCTTTCAATTCTCAAAATTTGCATAGTGACCCCACAGGCAACCAGAGTGGAACTATACGCTGCGTGCGGGAACTATAGGGGGCGCTTTGAAAAACGCGCGTAGCGCCGCTAGCGGAGGAGCTGGCGTTTGACAGTGAGGCGCGTACAGCAGCCTGCGGCGCCTTTTCGCATGCCAAGCTGTGGCGGCGGAAGCGCGCACGGTCGAAACTTTTGCTTTTTGAGCCGATACGTTGAGGGTGACGTTGCATGAGTGCTGGGGCAGAAGGGCATTTAGCTGTTCTCTACTTCTTATACATTCAGTTTGAGTCGTTATTAGGGGTAATGTTTCTAGTTGCGGCCGAAAAAGGAGTTGGAGTAATTTTCCGAAAACCAAGACGGCCGCCACCATAATTGCTCTGAGTGGGAAATTTATTTCGCTCGTCGCTGTAAACGTAGGACTGCTGGAACGATGATATTTGGAGGCGAGTGAGATGTTCACTAAGTTTGTGCACGAAGTGTGCCAAATTTCATTAATACAGCAGGTGTGAAAGTTATGTTTCTAACGAATAAAGAAATAAAGCTGTACGGGATATCCAATATTGGACCCAAAATGTTGTGTTATAGCGGGCGGTGCGAAGTGCAGATTTGGGCACACAGGTGCTTGGATTTGACAGTAACATGAAACAGCACTTATTATACCAAAAAGAGGTGGCATAGGGAAACCAGGTGGAAATTTGGTTTGGGTGGCGTAACTAGATGGGAACCGGTTTTGATCATGAAGGGGCTGTCAAGAGAATACCACTCGTCGTGGGAGGTGGGGACTTTACAGGTAGGAAGGGACTAGTGGACTCCCAGTTAAAAATGTCCATTGGGTCCAATTGGTTTCTGACAATTGGAACCAATGGGGAAAACTGTTTGTGATTTCGGACTCCTCATTGAAAAAATCAATTGGTTCCAATTGTCGAAACCCAATTGAGTATTGCCAATTGGTACCAATTGGGCACGACCATTTGGGAAAACCGTTTGTGATTTCGGACTCCTCATTGAAAAAATCCCAGTTGGTGTCAATTGTTGATACCCAATTGAGCATTGCCCAATTGGAACCAATTGGGAAAACCGTTTGTGATAAATGGACAATGAAACACTAGTAGATGATTTTTTGGGGGGGATTTTTATTGAAATTAAGAGATTCACTCATTCGGCCTCCTCTTGCTTGGCAGTCGTCCTGTTCTTCAGGCGTTGCAAAGTTGGTTCGGTAGTTTCCTCCTGGTCCAGTTTTTCCTCGCCAGCTTTCCTAGGAGCACCAATGTAAGTTAAGTTACTACATGGCCCATATACGTCTTCATATTTAGCTTGCGATAAGGAACAATGACGTTTTCCCTTCATAAAACATGACTTTTTATATATTTAGAAATTAAGTCTTCGATGCTGCAGCAAAGGGCGGCCAAAGCCACCCAACAAGGCTTTGCAGGCAGCATTTTGGACTGGTCAGAAATATGGATACACTAAAACTCTATATTGCTTGAAGGAGAGCATTCGGCAATATGTGCAGTACATCCATAATCGATAAGCAAATTCTGGTATTAGATAATTAGGAGCATGTATTTTTATGTTGCAAAGAAAAAGAACTGTGACCATGTTGACTAAGTCCAATTCCATGCTTCAGATACTCAACGACTAGCTGTTTCCTATGAGCCACTGAGGCATTCTCTGCTGCAAGGGGTTAGGACAGTTACTATGCTGTAACTATACATATACTGCATAGTTGCAGCATTTACAACATAGTTGCACATACTGCATAGTTACAGTGGTTTGAGAGACAAATTTCTGGTGCTTCCTCTATTTTAATAAGGTTCCCCAGCGAAAGCTTTAGCTCCAGCTCTCAAGCGACATTCAGTTTTACAAAAACAAGTTTCCAATGTACTGAGTCTTTCCGCGATAAAAGAGAATAGTGTTTTTCTCACCGCAAATATATACGGATCGGGGCGCGCTCAAACTTCGCCAGATACGTAACCCTAGCCTTTGGTGCAACATGCCAAAGTTTTGGAACATAGAATGATTTGATTCAAAACGTAGAAGCAATTTTCTAGAAATTTCAATGACCAACGTGTTGCATCCCGGTAGCGTTTCTTCGCTAAAACGTCAATCGTTCATGTAGTATAGTCCCCAAAGTTTCAGGACCTGCTAGTGTTATTTTAGGGAATTTTGGAGACACTAATCCTCATTTAAAATTTCCGAAAATCGCTTTATAAGTGTTCAATCAGACAACTCTAAATCTGTGGCTAACTTTTTCTTTGTTTCGCACAGGCATCTGAATAACCTGGGTAGACTTTCAAACTGACAGCTCGGAAAATTTTCTTCTGTAAAGTTTCATTCCTTCAGGCTCCTACCTTGTACTGACCATAAAGCTAAAGGTGTCTCGGCATATTTATTAATCCGAAATCGCCGATTTTCAATGCAGCAAGCACCAAGTAAAGAAACAAAGAAGTGTCCTTACCTTGACCCCATAACCGTTTGCTATCCATCCGTCGCGCTCCAACGAAGTGGCAGGCCCAATGAAGTAATGATCACTGCACTATTCAGCACTCGCAGCAATAAAACAACAGAACTTTCTTGAATTAACCATGCCAAAGATGCCAACGTGCCATCAGTGCGATTGCTGCCATGTGCTTACTCGCTTCTTCGCGGCCGCCATCTTGCCCAGTGTGTACAGACGCTTCCAACCATTCCCGCCTATTTTGGTAAAACTTAAAAAAAAAAAAAAATTACCGGGATATTAAGAAAAACAAAATCCTGACATATTTAATTTACATGCACAAGTTTTCCTCATTTTGAGATTTAAAAAAAAAAGATATGTGCAAGTGCTATAATTAGTACACACCATGATTGGGTTAAATTCCAATAAAATTATTTACCACTTGCAACTTATTTATTTCTATTGATTTTGGGATGATTAAATACTCAATGAAAATACGATTACGATTGGTACCCATTGATATTCTAAATGTACCCAATGGGTATTTTAACTGGGCTGCCAAAAACAAATATGTACAATGTTTTCTCCAGACGACTTTAATCAAACATTACCTAACATAAATAAAATAACCAAAAACCCCAACTGAAGGTACAATTATGTATCAGGTGCCAATTGAAAAGTACAGTTTGAGTTGGGATAATCAACTGGACATTTTCGTCCCAATTCGCATAACTAATTGTTCATCTTAATGCCAGTTGGATTCAACTAGTTACAACCAGTGCCAACTGAACTTGTAATTGGTACCAATTGGCACAACCAATTGTTTACTTCATGCCAATTGGATCCAGCTAGTTACAATTGGCATCAATTGAACTTCCAATTGGAACCAACTGGCATAACCAATTGTTTACTTACTGCCAATTGGATCCAACTAGTTACAATTGGCATCAATTGAACTTCCAATTGTAACCAACTGACACAACCAATTGTTTACTTATTGCCAATTGGATCCAACTAGTTACAATTGGCATCAATTGAACTTCCAATTGGAACCAGTTGGAAACAACTGTTGCCAATTGAAATTGCAATGGTTCTCAATGGTTATTTTTACCTGGGCTGTACTTCGCAATTGAAACAACTTTACGAAAGGCGGTTCCAAAGCCGAGAAAACAAAGTTGTCGGCCAACACACGGTTCGGCCGTCAAGGGCTTTTGCGGTCAGCTGTTGTGTAATAACCTGTTGTGCGAGGTGCTGATTTTCGGCGCACAGGTACTTTGACATGACCGTAACTTAACACAGCACTTATTATACCAAAAAGAGGTGGCATAGCGAAACCAGGTGAAAATTTAGTTTGGGCGGCGTAACTAAATGGGAACTGGTTTTGACTGTCAAAGGCTGTAAAGATAATACCACTCATCGTGGGAGGTGCACACTTTACAGGTAAGAAGGGATCAGTGGATGGTACTTCCAGTTCGAACCACTTTGCAATAGGTGGCTCTAAAGCCGAGAAAAAAGAAATGTTGTCTACAGAACTCGGGGTGTCAGCGTTTCCACGTCCAAAAGGAGGCTGATCAAGAAAGAAAGCACACCACATAAACTTCCATACTCAAACGTCGATTCTCCAGTGATTCCGAGTTTCATTGTAGTTTTCCTTAGATTCATATTTGTCACTTTTTTTTTTACCGTTCGAATCTTTCTTCGTGAAGTATAGATTGCGTGCCATACTTGTCCAAAAAAATCATCGACACGTACGATGGGGACGAAACTTCTTTGGAGGGCATTCCTCCAACGAAATTGGCACTGCATACCCGCGAGTGTGGGATGGCATTTCAGTTCGTCCCATCGGCGCTAACACATGTAGGCGTTACTGGTACGAAAACAAACGCAGAGCGCAAAGCGGCAGTGTAGAATATGTCAGCCGTGCCGACACAGTGGCAGACATGATCGGGAGACCAAATTTCTCGCGTCGTACGGCACGGGTCCATCGTTGTCGCTGTCCCACGACACATCGGCGAGGTGAAAGACTGTGAAACTTTGTCTCCACGAGATACGACGCATAACTATTGAAGCACTTAATGACGCAGCACAAGCAGCAAAGCACTTCATGCTGTCAACCCAGCGCAACCGCACCGCCCCGACTTCAATGCGTACCAACGTACGCGGCGTGGTTTCGGTTGAGTTTTCTCTGGGGTTCTCACTGCCTACCTTCGGTACCGGCCGCGCGGCGGCGCGCCAGTCGCGTCGCACGGAGTGTATAATGCAACCAACCAAAGGTCAAATCGATGTTCTTGTTGCCTCCTTCCCTTCATTTTATACTTCCCAGCGAGCACTGATTGCCCTTAATCATTCTAGATGCCCCTGTTCTCGACTCATAAGTATGTAGAGGTGTGAAAACAATAAGGCCATACCTTCAATCGTAAAGCTGCCTTGATAAATGGCTGTCTGTGACGAAATAGAGATAACGGTTAAGCTAACATTTTGGTAAAATTTAGATATGAAGCAGTTGAACATATGCTGTCGCTCCATTTCTCAAACCACTTGAGCCACAAGGCACTAACATAGTGAAAAAAAGTTCGATATTCACCAGGAGAGTCTGATCCGCAGGATTGATGAGGCGCCTCTCTGCCGCCTCAAAATCTTCCATTGTCGCCAGCGGTAAAATAAAAACCGCTGGCGGCACAGGGGCATCAGGCGGGCAGTTCGCACGCTCAAGTTGAGCGATGCGCACTGCCAGCTGGTCCTGGTTTGCGAGGACCTGCGCCGTGTCCTGGCGGAGAACGTGCACTTCGTGCCGCACATCGAGGAAAACCTTCAGAAGTTCCGACTCGAAGGCTAAAGTAGAGGCAAAGGAAATGATTGTGGTCAGAGATCTACGAAGGAAACGTGCAGAAAAAAAACACTTCACCTAAGACTAAAAATTAAAAACATAAATAAAAAAAATTTATAGCTCGAAAAAATATTTCCAAGCCTTATGCAATTGATGGCAGCAAATGTAGGCCCCTGCCAGCGGCTCTTTCGTCGCACATATTGTTTACGTCCGAGCAATAAATTATACTAACTTTGTTTCACCTTTCGAGAGACCAGAAACCTACAAATCATAGACGTGATTGTAGCTTCAAATTTAGCTACTTTAGAAATTCTAGCTCCAAATCTGTACCCGTTGTCACCAACCACAGTAAAAAAAAAGTCCGGCTCCTAGCGGATCATTAATTTCCCCCTTTATGTAAAGAATTAAGATACATGCAGGCACATTTTACATCAAATATATATTACCTTATCAGGCCGTACACATTTCAAATGCCAAAAGCATTGGTGCCTCCTCCGACAACCAAATCTTAAGAGAACTACTACTTGCAGCATATGAGTAATATGCAAAACGTTCCTTTTTTTAGGTGAAAACGAGTATAGCTATATTTGAAAATTATATTTCCAAATTTGGCTACTCCCCCCCCCCAACCACTCCCCCCGGTCAGTGACCATGGAAATCAGGGTTTGGGGGGGAGGTGAGGTTTGGGGGCAGCACTGTTGAAGGCCTAGGGAGGCAATATGCTAAGTTCACCTCTGGTCACAACACCTTCGGAAGGGGCACATGGGCACTCAAGGTGCGCAGCTTCGTGATATGTTTGTGGCACTGGACTGGTGATTATGGTTTATAGCATCTACTACTGTCTTGTGTAAGGTAAAATAGAGAATAGAAAACAGCCTCATCACTCCACAAGGTTTTAACACAATGGGTAAGCCTCTTAAAACAAGCTAAACATTATTAGTAACTTTTCTTAATCAGGTACTAGTTATTTCTTAGATATTTGAATAATATTTGTTATCAGCTGTCACTGATAATAAAAAAACAGCTAGTCTGACCATGCAAATCGGGCACCAGATTGCCCCACGTAGCCCAGAGTGGTGGAGGGGTTAAGGCCGCAGGTCTTTCTCTGCCGCCACTACTGTCGGCTAAATGGTGCCACCTGCTGCCCAATGTGTGTGCTGACTTGCTCAGTCACCGGCATTTTTCACTGATGTAGGCGATTGCTGGCATCATCTGTAGAAAGTGCTCGTTTGGGGTCCCTCAAGGCACTGATACCGACCGACGTTGGGGTTCCTCAAGATACTGATATCGATGTTGACTGCTACAAATGCCACTGATAAAGAGGTCGCAACTGTTGGACATATGGAAAAATATTTTATCTCAGAGTTGATGAAATGACATGTCGCAACTAGGATGCTTTCATGTACACTTTGCTCAGGTTGGCAATACTTGCACTTTCATAACAATTTTGTTTCTTTTTTTTTCTTAGGAGCATGAGAGGTCTTCAATTTGTGATTTTGGTGTATGATCATTTGTATACAGAGTATTGCCATAACTGCAGACTTATGGCAAGGCCACGTCAAGGCATGTCCAACACTCCTGTTTCGGTGTAAGCACCGAGTGCCTGACTTGGGCCTCAGCACGTTTATTTAACAAGACCCCCGCCGCCGCCACCGGTCGGTGCAACAGTGCAACTGCCATCATGACAAGTATCAATGTTCAAAAGGCAGAACAGCTCTCATGCAAAGCTAGAAGTATGAACAGATAGGTTTCAAAGGTGCCCCTGCTGCACAAGGATTCATACAGCCAAGGCCTACTTTCTAAAGCAAGGGGATTTGCAATTCACGTTAAAGTGAGATTATGTAGATATCAGCAATAACCGGTTCATGCAAAGATGTCAAACATGTTGTTCTTAACAGGTAGTCAAACATGTCATTCTTGAAATGTAAAAGTGAACATTACGAGTGATAGGCAGGTTTTGTTTTGGTGGTTGAAATATATTCAGAGTATGGGCATTTAATGCCATACTGAGGGCAGTGGAAAAATGAAATGTACAGATGTGATTGTGCCAGTCTTCTAAACTTAGTCAGGTCAATATTAAGCAGTGATCGTAATGAAACATCTGGTATGCTTACGGGACATGGTAGCCTCAACCGCCTCAGCTGCCTCCAAATTCCGCCTTTTGGGGCTTGCCGCTCTGCCAGGGCTGTGGTAAAGTATGTTTTGTCTCAGATTAAGGTCTTTCAACTCATCACACAAGTCATTCACACTTTTCAGCAACTACAAACCCTTTTTGGAACAGCCAGTGTCCCTTTCTGCCCAACATCTCAAGGGCAGTCAATATCAAGAAATTTGACAGATATGCTTCAAATGCACATCTTTTTGGGAGGCAAAGTATGTTTGTCAGCTCCACTTCCAAAATGAGCATAAGGTGCCCAACGCTTAAGTCTGGTGGCTTCTTTTATAAACAGTTTTCGAGGCAAGCAAAACATTTTATGAATGACCAAAGGCAGCAGACTGGAGGCGACAGCAAATTTTCTGCAGTCTGCCAAAAAAATGTGCATGTGAAACGTGTCAACACAAATGCCGGTGTAGACAGCCCCTTTTAAAAGGATGCTGAAATGAAAATTAAAATATACTTCTCACGTTATCAAAGAAGTTAAATGTAATCAGTGAAGTCAGCTAATGACAATCACACATTAGTATTTTTAAAATTTTTAACAGATGGCTATATTTTTTGTTCCAAACAGCCGATTCCAGCGAGCACTCTGAACAGCCAATTCCATCGAGAGCAGCCGTCGGAGAGCACTATGCTTCTCGAGAGATCCAGCACCTCCAGCGCGCTCGTGATGTAAAGTTTAACTTCGCGGGCAAGGCTATAAGGAGGCTGGTGTGGTTGTGAACTGTGCCACTTGGTAGTGTCAACATGTTACAATCTGGCTGTTCAAGAGGCCCGCTTCCCGCAGAAGTTCAATAGGCACGGGAGAGAAGGGAAGTTCGGTTCCGCCAAGTTTAACAGTCTATGCACGCTCAGAGCTTAGCACAATACTTCTAGGGAGTGGCACTGCTTTTATGTGAAGTTTGACTTAAGACATTCGGAAGCATCCACCTGGTGCAATCTGGTAATATTTTTTTTTGCTTTTTTTCGTTTTAAATGGTGCTTTGGTGTCAATTGAAAAAGAAAATTGGCATGTTTGTGGTGTGGCCAAAATGTGCTTGGTATTTAAACCATAAAATAGACTTGTGGTGTTTGACTGATATTCCTTTCTGGTCTGACAACCCTGTCAGACTGGCAACATTGGGCCGGCACCCGGAGGAAGAGAACATTCTGGAATGTCGGCGTGGTTGGGTTGGTTAGGTTGTCATGTAGCGGAGCACGCTACTCATCGTTAAAAATCTGTCAGTAATAAAGTGTTGCACCTACCCATGCGCCTAATTTAGCCAGGACTACAACATAAAGTGGCGACGGAGGATGGTTCGACGTCGAGCGAAGAACCTGAAGGCGAGAGTCCTGGCAGAGTAAGCGAAACGCCGCGTGGTTTGACGGAGACGACCGAAACCACCGCGGAGCTGAACGACGCAGCCCACGAAGAGGAAACCATATATATGGCGAAGATTGGGCAAGTAGAGCATTTTGATTCGTCGCTGGGTTCCTGGTCTGCGTATGAAGAGAGACTGACGTCATTTCTCAAGGTGAACCGTGTGCCGGACGCCGACAAGGTTGACGCCTTCCTAAGCCTAATTGGGCCAGCGACGTACAATCTCCTCAAGTCGTTGACAGCTCCCGCGCTACCAGTAACGAAGCCACTAGCGGAACTAACACAGTTGCTGCGAGACCACCTTGAACCGAAACCTTCAACTATCGCTGAACGGGCAAGGTTTGATCGCCGTGGGCAGGAAGAAGGAGAGACTATAGCGCAGTTCGTCGCTGCGTTGCGGAAGCTCGCCGAGACATGCGACTTTGGCCTATTCTTGGACGAGTCGCTACGCGACCGTTTTGTGTGCGGCTTGCGGCGTGTGGACATTCAACGGGCGCTCTTCGCGGAAGACAAGACGCTAACGTTCCAGAAAGCCGTTGACCGAGCTACAGCGTTGGATGCAGCTATAAAGAGTGCCTCCGAGATGCATGGATCCAGTGCCAGCGGCACACAGGTCGACGGTGCCGGCGTCCACAAGTTGCAAAGCCACAAAGAGGATACCAAAACGAGAGGAGGGACCTGTTATCGGTGCGGTTTAACCAAGCATATTGCGAGTGCTTGTCCTCAGAGAGAAGCGGTCTGCTTCCAGTGCAAAAAGGTGGGACACATTCAGCGCGTCTGTCGCTCATCGCGAGACAAGGAAAAACCGCGAGGGAAGAAAAAATCGCTCAAGTCGTTCTCGGTGGAAGGCCGAGCAGGAAAGGCTGATGTCAAGAGCATGAAGGTAGCGTCAGATCAGCCACTTAGGGTGGAAGTTCTTGTAAAAAAAACGCCGTTGACAATGGAGCTGGATACAGGAGCGGCGGTGTCGGTGATTTCAAAGCGACAGTACCACGAGAAGTTTGGTCACATGAATCTGAGACAGACGTCACTTCGGCTGCGGACGTACACCGGAGAAACTGTTCAGCCATGTGGCGTTATCGACGTAGAAGTTTCACACAACGGGCAAACAAAGCTTCTACCGTTGTATGTGTTGGACCAGGTTGGACCACCACTGCTTGGACGAGAATGGTTGCAGCAGCTACAGCTCGACTGGAAGGAAGTGGCTGGCATCAACACGCTTCATGGAAACAAGAACGGACAGACGCCTTTAGACAAGTTGCAGGAGATTCTGCACAAGTATCAGGAAGTCTTCTCAGACGAATTGGGGAAGATCTCTGGAGAAGAGGCAAGGCTGTTTCTAAAAGAAGGAAGCCAGCCCAAGTTCCTGAAAGCGAGAAGCGTCCCCTTTGCGTTACTGCCAGCAGTGGAGGAAGAACTGACGAAGCTAGGGCAATGGGTGTCATCACGCCTACAACTAGCAGCGAGTTTGCAACTCCAGTTGTGTCAGTGCCCAAAAAGGATGGCTCCATAAGATTGTGTGGAGATTATAAAACAACAGTGAACCAGGTCTTGGACGTCGAACGGTACCCCTTGCCAAGGGTGGATGAACTTTTCGCAGTGCTGGCTGGTGGTCAGAGTTTTTCCAAAGTTGACCTCAACAGAGCTTATATGCAGGTTGTCCTGAACGAGGACGCACGGAAGTTGCTGACAATTACAACGCACCGGGGCTTGTACCTGATGAACCGGCTACCGTTTGGAATTGCGTCGGCGCCTGCCGTCTTTCAACGAATCATGGACAACATGCTGAAGGGCATCCCTGGAGTGACTTGCTACTTGGACGATGTGCTAATCACGGGCAAGACTCAAGAGGAGCACCTTCAGAGCCTGGGGGAGGTGTTCAAGAGGTTCGCTGAGCGGGGTGTTCGCATCAAGCGCGAAAAGTGTGTGTTCTTCCAAGACCAGCTCGAGTACTTGGGGCATGTGATAAGCCGTGAAGGAATTCGCACGTCCGACGAGAAGGTGGCTGCCATCATGGATGCACCAGTGCCTGAAGACGTACAGCAGCTGAGATCGCTTCTGGGAGCCGTAAACTATTACGGCAAGTTCGTCCCGCAGCTAGCAACTGTAGTGGCCCCCCTCTATAGGCTGCTACACCAGGATGTTCAGTGGTCTTGGGACCAGAAGTGTAACGAAGCGTTCAAGAAAGTCAAGGAGCTTCTTGCCTCTTCGAGGGTGCTTGCGCACTACGACCCGAAGGCACCATTGCAGTTGGCATGTGATGCATCGTCCTATGGAGTGGGGGCGGTGTTGTCTCACATTGCGGAAGACGGAACTACTCGACCGGTGGCATACGCATCGCGTACCCTTACTTTGCGGAAAGAGGCTATAGTCAGTTGGAGAAAGAAGCCCTGGCTTTGCTCTTTGGAGTGAAGAAGTTTCACTTTTACCTCTACGGTCGCAAGTTCTGTCTCGTGACGGACCATAAGCCACTTCAAACCATTCTTGGACCGAAGACTGGTATTCCGACACTGGCGGCAGCTAGACTGCAGAGGTGGGCAGTAACACTATCGGCATACAACTACTCCCTAGTATACAAGCGCTCAGCCGAAAATGCGGAAGCGGATTGTTTTTCGAGACTGCCTGTGAACACACTTGCAGAAGAAGTTGACGAAGAGGAGACTTTTTGCTCACTGCGGTTGCTTTCCCTACCAGTGAGCAGCCGAGACATTGCCAAAGAAACTAGCCGAGACCCGCTGCTCAGTAGAGTGTTGGAATATGTTCTGAAAGGTTGGCCGTCGTACATGGCCGATCCCGCACTGAAGCCGTTTTTCCAGCGCAGCACAGACCTATCGGCACATCAAGGCTGCCTGTTGCTGGGACTAAGGGTCGTCGTGCCGGAAAAACTGCGTCATCTGCTCCTGGAGGAGATCCACGAGGGACACCCCGGGGTGGTACGTGCTAAAGAACTAGCCAGGAGTTACGTCTGGTGGCCAGCAGTGGACACCGATGTTGAAAACTACGTGAAGGCCTGTGAGCAGTGTCAGCAGCAGCGTAACCGACCTACGCAGGCCCCCTTGCACCCTTGGGCGTGGCCTACGAAACCGTGGCAGCGAGTTCACATCGACTTCGCGGGGCCCTTCAGAGGTAAAATGCTGTTAGTGGCCGTGGATGCTCACTCTAAGTGGCCGGAGGTTTTCATAATGCAGTCAACAACATCGGGTAGCACGATTGAAAAGCTGCAAGAACTGTTCGCAAGGTTTGGAAGTCCCGAAACATTGGTCTCAGACAATGGGACACAGTTTACGTCACAGGAATTTGAAGATTTCATGAAAAGCATTGGCACGCGCCATGTGTTGACAGCACCGTACCACCCGAGCACTAACGGGCTGGCCGAGAGATTCGTGCAAACGCTCAAGGCTGCTTTACGCAAAGGAGTGGCCACCGAGTCTCTACAACAAACGTTGAACAAGTTCCTGTGGAACTATCGCAATATTTCTCATTCAACAACGGGGGAACCACCAGCTGTGTTGTTGTTGGGGAGATGCCTCCGCACGAGGCTGGATGTTGTTAAACCGGCCATAGACGCCAGGGTGGCAAGACATCAGTTCCGTCAGACGACACAAAGAAGGTGCCGGACACGAGTGTTCCAGGTCAACGACCGAGTGCGAGTGTTGAACTTTCGACCAGGGAACAGATGGTTGAAGGCCATCATACTGGCCAGAAGTGGACCAGTCTCTTACAAGCTGAAGGTACAGCTTGATCATGGTGTAGCCATCTGGCGCCGTCATCAGGACCATATCCGGCATGACACAGACCAAGAGGAAGACATACAAGAGGTACCATTTCCCTTGCAGGAGGGCAGAGTCGATGCTTCCCCTCCGCCTTCAGGCCCATCAAGCCCAGTGCCGCGGACAACGGGACCAGCTGCAAACAGTCAAGCTGGCAGCAGCACTGTGGGGCAAACACTAGTGACTCCAATACGTCGCTACCCAGCAAGAGTGCGCCGTCCACCAGAGCGCTACTCACCCAACGAGTGAACTGGAACTGGGGAGGGGCCTTACAATTAAGTGTGGGGGAATGTGGCGTTTGACTGATATTCCTTTCTGGTCTGACAACCCTGTCAGACTGGCAACATTGGGCCGGCACCCGGAGGAAGAGAACATTCTGGAATGTCGGCGTGGTTGGGTTGGTTAGGTTGTCATGTAGCGGAGCACGCTACTCATCGTTAAAAATCTGTCAGTAATAAAGTGTTGCACCTACCCATGTGCCTAATTTAGCCAGGACTACAACAAGACTCTAGAAATTTTGCTACAGTACCCCTTTAAACAAACGGCACTAGCTGTATCAGACGGTGGACAAGGGGAAACATCTCAGCTGTCTCATTTATGCTCAGCAAATCATTAATTTCAACAGTTACAATTGTTACAAGAACCTTAGATGCAGAATGAAAGAGGTATTGGGGAGGAGGAGCGACCGTGATGCCCCAAGCGGTTAACTTTAGAACTACACGGATGGGGACAACAAATACAATGACTCAACGCTCGGCCGACATAACCGAACGCGGCGTCAGCGTTCGGCTGGAGTTCGTGTTCTCCGGTGAGGGGGAGGAGGGGCTCTTTTTTTTCCACTCCGGCATGCATGAACAATGTAGCATGCACGGTCCCAGCTCAGCACAAAAGCCGAAGTGGGTCAAGCTCGCATTCTCTGAGGATAGATCCGGCACTTAACGTCGCTTCGGCGATTGTTAGTATTTTTTACATTAAACTGTGCCCCGCGCTCTATTGTAGAAGATGACATGGACATGCCCATAAGGCCTCTGGGCATGTGCACAGGCCTTGTGTCGAGTAAACACCGAGTATGGGGACAACAAACGGGTCAGAGCGCCCCCTATAGTTGGATCTCCTGCCCAATAGCATCTCAAGAGTGAAGCCACTGATCTCTGACAATTTGCTGGATCGCGCATCCCCGCTTGGTCGCTGCAGCACAAGTGCGGCCACCGCACAGTCACCTTACCACAAAAAATCTTCCTTTTAGAGCGCAGCTAGGGTGGGCGGCAGCATGGTGAAGACACGTTTCCTGCTTATTCATTGTCATTCGTCGTAAAAGTTGTTTAAAACCTGGCGTAAATGGTGACCTTCGTTGGCCTTCGAGAACATGAGCAAATTTGTACGAAAGCCCAGCACCACAGGAGAAAAGCACAACTCCTTGAAAGCAAGTCTAGCCGGTCTAGCGGCATGATCAAAATTTCCTTGGTATGCCAAACTGCTGCATCTCCGTGCCTTCGCACACGTGGATACCGATCAAGAATCGACGCCGTGTTGATGTGTTTTGCATGTGCAACGTGCGTGAAGATATGCGTGCCTCTGGAGCAGCGTTTTACTTTACTGTGATGACTGTATTTGTAAATTGCGGCGTTTGTGGTCCAGATGAGAGTCTGATGCAGTGGCGACGGACGAGGGGGGCGGGGACGGTGGTTGAAGGGAGGCTTTCTTGTGGGCACTGACCGAGGTGGTGGAATTCATGAGTAATCGCATGAGGTTACGATAGAGCAATTTGCAGCAAGTATATATTCAATTATTTTATTAAACAAAATAAAGTGTGCTATTTGAGGCATTCAGCAGTTCCAATGAACGCAACACTTCATGCTTGTTATAGAATGAAGCACATAAAAAAATGCTCCAGGTTAGACTCTTCACTGACCCATACAAATTATAGTATGCATGTTACTGGATCTTATGCTTAGGCCCACGCTGTACTCTATAAACCGCCTCACCTGGTGGGGCAGTCTGATATTTGAGTAGCACCAAGCTGTTAGCTTGACCGGTATCCAAGGATGCGAAGGCACAGAGACGCAGCACTTCGGCGTGCCAAGGAAGCTTTGATCACGCTGCGACACCGACAAGACTTGCGCTTGACGAGTTGTGCCTTTTTCATGCGGTGCTGTGCTTTCGTAAAACTTTCCACGTGTTCTCAAACGCAATTGTCACCGTTTACACCAGGTTTTAAAAAAATTCTCCAGCAAATGATAACGACCGAGCAGAAACATATTTTCAGCACGCTACCGCCCAGCCTCGCTGCGCTCCAAAAGGTTGATTTCCTGTGGCAAGATGGCCAACCGGTGGCCGCATTCGAATAGCGGGGAAGCGCAATCCAGCAATTATCATAGAGATCAGTGAGCGAAGCAGATTAATGCTGGCCACAGTTTGTTGAACATCTAAGAAATAGCTGATAACCTTGTATGTGATATCTCTAGAAAAATAAACAAGTGGATTAAATATACAACTTTCCTATGTCAGTCTAAATTATCTGTGAATCATAGGAAAGAGCCGACTGTAAAACTTACGAGATGTGGGAGCCCGACTTTCCTTGGACCGCCCCTTACTGGATGGAGGCTCTGGAGCCCTGCGCTTGGGTGGGGCTGGAGAAAAGTATCACAATTTATTTTCCACATGGGCAATTATGGCTTAGCCAGAGTGCCCCTTTTTTTCACAAAATCTAAGACAACGTTTATCTACTCATTTAGAATGCAATCCAATGCAAAAGGCATGACCCCCCCCCCCCTTTTTTTTTCTTGCTAAAGCAACTGCCATACCGTCAAAATGGAACATCCGAAAGGTTTAGGCTGTGATTGTAAAACAAACTCTCTTAAATTTCCTAAATTATTGTTTCCTTATATTCACATAAAAGAGCTATTTTGTATCCATGAGCATCTTTCAAATAACAAAATCTTAAAACCCCAATTCAAATTAGCTGTTTTATAAAGTCAAATGAAGAAATCACTTTTTACAGTTCCAGATAGGTTTGAACCTTCATGAATAATGTGTAGATTCTCATGTGTAAAACATGTGGAAATAAAGCAACAACACTGTACTTACCCCATGCACAGGCACCTCCCAGGCCAGTAGCTGCAAAATCAATAGCAAGTGTAAATACCTTGTCAGTGTCTCTCGCAAGGTAAAAAAATATGAAATATATATTTCTTTACTGTAGGCTAACTCACGTGGAATGGGCACTGGGAGCCGCACAGGAGCGTCAGCCGTGTTGTCTTTGCCAGTGGCTAGAACAGACATATTATCAGAATAAAATTAGGTTAAACAAAGACAATCATTTCTTCTGTTCAGAATGTTAAATTGCTATGATCAACATACCTCCATCATCGGGCTCCCCAACATCCGTGCTTTAAAAGCACGAGTTGTCCAGCCCCTCGGTGGCCTTCCTTTTGGCCTTCTTGTATGTTTCTTTAAGAGAAAGCAAATTGATACAGAACCACTAATTATTTAGCTCGAGCAAAACCTGGTTTACAATACTGAAATGCCATCCCATAACAAAGCAAAAATCACTAAACTCAATCTACAATTTTCTAGATATGGTTCCTTTCACAGCTTACAATACCAAAAGGATATATTATTTTAGTAAAAGCTTGGTCTGCTGGGCAAGTTGGTAATGGACATTCATACTAAAATAGCGCAAAAAAGACGGGACAAAAAGACGAAGACGCACACAGGACAAGCGCTAACTGGCAACTAAAGTTTATTCTAAAAAAGTTAAAAGCTCTTCCGTTGTACCTAAGAGGAAACCAAAGAATTTTGTAGTGCTACCTTACATTCATAAGGTGTCGCACAATCTGAAAAGGATAGCTTCTAAGTTCGACGTGGACGTTGTTTTCACTGCCCCGTGCAGATTGTCAAAATTGTGCGCAATGGTGAGCGGGCCGAAAGTGAAGAAACCTGTTTGCAGCAAGAAACACGTCACAAAGTTTGTGCCTTGTGCCACTGAGGTGGTTTACAGAATTCCTTTAACGTGTGGTCGAGTTTACATAGGGCAAACATGACGTTGCTTAAATGATAGACTTCGAGAGCATGCGGCTTCTCTTGGCAACAATTACGGCTCCCACTTGCCGGGGCATTGTAAAACTTGTAGTTGTTCCCCCACGCTGGACGGTGCACAGGTGGAAGGACGCAACAAAGTAAGTATAGAACGTGAGTTGCTGGAGGCGGCAAAAATACATGCTTGTGACAAAGACGTTTGCAGAAGCGTCGCATCGGTGTATATGCAGCCGAAAGAGTACAGTTTCATTATCACTATCTAACTTGTAAATATTAACGCGGCGTTTTTTCTATTCCTTTCCTCGTTCGGATTGTGCAGCGGGGTGATGTAGCTTTTTTGCTGACTTTTTGGAACAGGCGGTGGGCGGGCTGTGTCTGCTGATTTGGCGGTACGCCGTGTTTTTGTTGCGACGAGACTAAGCGCGTGCACGGCGATAGCAGAATGGAAGCATTCAATAAACTTTAGTTGCCAGTTAGCGCTTGTCCTGTGTGCGTCTTCGTCTTTTTGTCCCGTCTTTTTTGCGCTATTTTAATATGAATATTATTTTAGTGTTCTGCCAGAAAACCGGCATGTGGGGGCAATGCCTGATAGCAGCACTCTTTCAAGATAAGCATTTGTAAAAGCTTCAAATACTTTCTTTTATGTAGAGAACAGTGCGGTGTCTCCTGCTAACATGAGAAGCGCACTGTTCCTTGCATCCTTCTGAAATTTAATGCAAAAGCCCCATATGCAGTCATGGTCAGAAGAAATTCAAAACACCTGCCGCTGCACAATCAGCTGTCGCAATTCCACAAACATCTATACAGAGCAAAATTAACTATGGCTCTAAAAGCAGCAATGCCACCGAGAGAATAAACACCCATGACTGAAGCACTTAGTAGTGTATTTGGGTCTATGCGTTGAGAAACTGACCGAGAGAATAAGACGAGAGCGCCCACGGACGTCAGAACACTGAACTCTGATTCAAATGATTAGTGGTAGGCCTAAAGCTAGCTGTTTTTATCTCCACTGCACTCATCAAACATGTTTGAATTTGAAAGCCGAATGCCGGACGCTGGCATTCCAATTCCGATGTGTTCGACGAGTGCACTTGAGACAAAGACAGCTAGCTTTAGGCCTACCCCCCAATCATTCAAACCAGAGTTGAGCATTTTGACATCCCCATCCAACCTCGTCCTCCCCTCTCACTCAGTTCTTCGGCGCATAAGGTGACACTTTCATTTGTAGGGCGAGTGCAACTTTGAAATGGGATGCACTAGGAGCAGCCGAAGCTACTTTAGCTGCTGCTTGCGAGCTTCAAATCGGTCCATTCTATGTAAAACCCTAGTCACGCACTTGCATTTGACTACGAACGACTGAGACACGACCAGTTTTTTAGCCTCTTGCGACTGCCTACGACCGGCTGCATTGCTGCACTGCCGGTCATAGGCTTTCGCAAGAGACTTAAAAAAATCAGTCTTGTCTCAGTCGGTCCTAGTCAAATGCATGTGTGTATTAACAGGTTTTCATAAGAGTTATAAGCGGGAACATGCAAACGTGTGTCGCTCAATACAGACATGGCAACCTAGCAAGTGCTACGCTCCCTTTCGTGCGTGTGCAGTGCAAGGCTACGGCTTTTTGAAGAACAGGGATACTCCAGGCTCACGCTCGTTTTACTACACTGGCTGCTGACAGTGCTATACCAACTGAGAGGGAAAACGTGCACGTAAAAGCGCTGCTCTATCGCCACATAATACATATTTTCGACTACGGAATTTCAATTGTAATTATACTCCCAGAGCGCTCGCACTTGATCACCAGTCAAGTTTCTGACGTTGCTGTCAGGTTCGATGGGCTAGCTCAACACCATCTAAAATGATCACAGCCCCTGCACTAGCATTTCAAAGTCATCACAGCGAGATCGAGCACAGAAACAGATCAAGTGCTGCATCTGTCATGACATCGTGATAATGCGCCGAGCTACTCTTTCCGTTCTGTTATCACAAGTCATATGATCTGTTTCATCTGTCTATATTCATGGTTGCACCAATAAATGGGGAATTCTTGGTCACTCCCGAATGGCTCTCTGGTTGTCTGACATGACTGAGACGTCATCTTTGATCGTGTCTGCGGATTCGCCGGGTTGTGAAGGCTCTTGTGCTGGACGAGGATTGCAGTCTACGTCCGGCAGTAAGACCAGGGACGTAGTCTTCCGCAGGAATAGTCGTCAGCTGATCCCACTGCCGTATATGGCTGGTGCTCGCACACCAGCCACACTGGTGCGCAAGCACCAGCCACGTCCGGAATAAAAGCCACGTCAGGCCATTCGGCCACTTCCAGCCACGTCGCGAATAAAAAGCACGAGCGGGTGTTCCCTTCTGGCTTTAACTCAAAGCAGTCATATGATCAATACAAGAAGCTTGCCGTCGTCCGTCAACAAACTATTGGAATGCTATGTTTTTGGTGCCGATGTGTGTCCCCGTGCTCTTTTCTGCGTTGCAATTTTTGCTTCTATGTCCTCCTGGCAAAGTCCGACTACTTTAGCAGCCTCAGCGAAATTAAGTAGGCTTGTTTCACCGCAAAACGTTGCGAGAATTATGTGACATGCGGCGATTTATTCCGTGTAGACGCCGCAGAATGGACGGTAAAGCCTGATTCGCAGGATGAGATTCTGCGCGCTATTTTCAGTCATTACGTCGCTCCAGCTGCAAAAGCATGAACTGTAGCGGAGATGGTCGACGTTGATACGAAAAATTGCAAGCAGAATCAGTCCAAGTGAATCAGACATAACAAGTCAGTGATGGCAACTAGTAACAATTATCAACATCCTGTATCTACTGTTTACACCGAGCTTGCTTAGCCCGACCAACCTTCAAAATTAAAAGACTTTTGAAGGCCTGCGCTTACTCCATATTGCAATTACCAGGTCAATGTTTTATCTACGGGCCGCTGTCGTTTGAACGAGCAGACAACGAGCAGGAACTGTTACGAGTAACAAAGCATGTTTATTAGACTGTACATGCGGGCCGGCTTGGCCCGCAACTGAAGAAGAAGTGGAAGCAGCGCGGCGCGCTGCTTTGTATATGAAGCGCGAACGATGTGCCCCCGGTGCCCACCCAGGTGCACGGCGGTAACTGGCCGGCTGCAACATTCCTTCCCCCCAAAGTTCAGACGTCAAGGAGAAAACCGCTGCACGGCTCGTCGCAATCTGGTTGATCTTCGGAGTACCGGAGTTTGTGGCAGCGCCGGGATGCTGGGCGGACTACTGTCTGCATGGCTGTTGGACACCACGGCCCCTGCCGACCTCCCTGGAGCGACGTCTCCCTCGTGCACGTTGGGCATCCAAGGAGCTGCCTCGTCTGCTTCTTCCAGATGTTGTCGCACCGGAACCGACGGCAGCGGCGGCTCCAGGACCTCAGCCTCTGTTGAGGGTTGAACTTCTGCCTCGCTGACCCGATGCCGCAGGTGGTCCCCATGGCGCTCCCACACTCTACCATCTGGCAGCCGCACCTCCGTGGATGATGCGCTAGTAGCCCTGCCGACCACTGCAGGCACCCAACGGGTACTTGGCCGAAAATTCCTTGCCCAAACAGGATCGCCTGGTTACGGCACTGGTTCCCTCCTGGCTGACCGGTCGCTGAGCACCTTCTGCTGCAGCTGACGAAACTGGAGCTTGCTCCGAAGATCTGGCTGCAACAGGTTCAATGCAGTCTTCAGGCGCCGACCCATGAGGAGCTCTGCCGGCGAGCGACCTGTAAGGCTGATATGATATGCTCGATGATATGGAAAAACTCAGCAGCAATGGCTTTAAAGCAGTTATAAATGGTGTTCCACAAAATGTGAAGGTAATTGCGACCGCAGCTTGCGGCTACAATCTCTCCAACAATAGGTTGAGTGTTTTTTACGTGCTTCTCGCAAGGGTGTGTATGCCACTACTGTATGATGACAACTCGTGACCTTCATACTGTGACAAGTGAAGAACACTGCTAAATAGAGCTGACCACAAAAGCAGCTTAGCTGCAGTTGAGATAAACCCTCAGGTGAATTGCAAGTTGTATGTTGTTGGCCCATCCCCAATGTCACAGCAGACCCCTTTTGACTTCAGGATGCAAATGGCCCCCTGAGATCATGCATAAAATTTTTGAAGGTGTGTTTGCATGATTCTTCATCAAGCAAGTCATGAAAGGTTGTATTGATGAAGCAACACTGAGCCTACAGGATTTGAAAAGGGTGCCATGCCTTGGAGGCATGGCATCTAAAAAATGCTGCCTGTTCAGAGCCCATCCCCCGATATTTGGAACATCTACTCATAAAGGAAACATACACCGAAATGTGCTCCTACAGCTGCATGGCATTGTTGATTTTGTGCTGTCTGAAGAGATTCCCAAGGACTGGCATGCATACCTCAAAGTTTTAGTGGAAGGCTTTATCCAAGCATTGACAGACATGTACCCTGCAGCAAGGGCCCTCCCGAACGTTCACTGCCTAGTGCACCATACAAGGCAGCCCTTAGCCCTCTACGCCAATACGTACTGGTGTCTTCGCTTTGACGAAAAGCTTCAGTATTTTAAAGCCATGACATCAAAAGTAAAAAAAGACAGGCATCTGCAAGACACATGCATCACGGCACCAGTTGCTGCAGAGCTTTGAAGTGAGTAAAAAAAGAGTCCAAGAATGGCAATGTGGAAGAGGTGTCAAGAGCGAATATTTTCCAGCAGCTGCTCCAAGCTTAAAGCACATGGTGAGCCTATCGAAAGTCAAAAGCGTCCCTCTAGTCTAGAATCTAGATAATGAAGCTTAGAGTAAACGACATATTTTTACTATAAAAAGGAGAGCTCTCCACGTTCCACAGATCCACACCATTTATGTGCCCCAAAATACCATGTTCCTGCTGCTGGAAATACTTGCCGTAGGCTACTTTCAGCAGCACGTATATGCCCACAAGCCTGCCCATAGGGGAGTGGTTTAACTTTCTGAATGTGATCCTGAACTCGAGGCATAATACCAGAACCTGGACTTGTACAACAATGGACATGCATGCTGTCGTAATGACATATTATTTTGAACAGTCAGAGTCTGGTCAACCTGTATGTATGCTTACACATGTAGTTTGGGTTGCAAATGAATAAAACTGCTTTCTTTCTGGTATGTCGACAATGCCTGAATTAAAACGAGCATATTAATATACAAACTTGTCAGAACCAGGGATAAGTAAACTTAGGCACACGGACAACCTATGACACTCGAGGGGAAATGATGTAGCCCACCCTATCCTTAAAATATTTTGGCCATTCTCAGTTTGTGATGACGCACCATTTCAATTGCAGTCACATGTGTACATTGTTAAGTCGAAAGATGATCAAGAAATTAGAGATAATTTATTCTTCTGCACCTTTGCACACTATTAATAACAGTTTACCTCTCATATTGAATGTCTGAAAAGCCAAAACTAAGCAAGACCAACCCCATGCCTTCTGGAGATATGTCTTCCCACCTACTGGTGTACATTAACATAGTGAAGATAAAGATGTTGCCAATTTACAGTAATATTAAGGTGGGTTAGTTGGTGCAACATACTCAAAACATATAAAGAGCGAGACAGACGAGGACGTGAAGAAGTCGGGAAAGAAACAAAACAAATTAGTGGTTAGTTGTAGATACAGCGGGATATCAGACTGTCAGAAGATTGCGACATTGTCACACTGAAGACGTTTAGCCAGTGCAGTACGACTGCTAACCGGGGGTCTTTCACGTGCATCACGAAGTAGTGTTAAGCCCGTCCACACTCTTGCAACCGAGTAGTACGACCGAGACAGATGAGACCTGTTGAAACCTCTTAAAATTTCTTAGGACGAGAGAACACACTGGCACTCTGGCGCCATCTGTGCGGTGACTTTGGAACTGTATTTCACAAGAGCGAAGGTTTTGCGGGATTTCCAAGGTCAAATGTGCGTAATACCTATAAGAAAGGTTTATAACGTTGAGAAACGTTTTTCGAGCCAAGAAAGAAAGGATATTGCGCGAGAGAACTAGAAAATAGGCCGGACCGCCAATTTTACACTGCTACCCAGTAGATGGCGCCAGTGCGTCCTCTCGTTGTAAGAGATATTAAGAGGTTCCAAGGCACCCGGTTCTAAGAGGTCGCAAGTGTGTGAACGGGCCTTTACACGATCGTACGATGCTCACCCAGATCGAAACGGGCAGGGGTGGGGATTAAACCCAGGATCCCTGGAATTCGCAGCGCGAGCTTTTGCTCCACGTGGTCCGAGGTGCAGTGTGCTAACACACTCGGCCACCAACCCCCCCCCCCCAAGAGAAGATGGTCCTATACTCACAATTGTCGTTTCAATTAAGAAAATGACGAAAACAAAAATAAATAAATAGAATGAACAGAATAAATTAAAGCAAATGCACTGACAATACACGAGGCATGATGCACTGTAGAGTAATGCTACAGCAAAATTACGACTTTGAGCAATTTTTGCGGCACCTTGCAGCGCTCACCCAGCGCTGATGTGCCGGCCAAATATTTTTGGAACCAGCGCTTTATATAATTCGCAAAAAAATCGAGCCCGGAAAAATAAAGTCGTTTACAGCAATGTGTGAAATTTTCATGGAATCTAGTAGCGTAAATTGCGGTTTAATGAGTGTAACAAATACGCTTGTTAGACCAAGCTGTGTGTGCACGGGCTGTCTCAAATAACCCTCCCCTTTTTTTGAAAAACGGAGAATGGTCTTTGCGAATGAAAGACACCTTAATTTGTTTGCACGCGTCTTACGAGAGTGCAGTATTATTTCTATTGACTCCAAAAAAATTACTTCATTAGAACTAATTAGCTAACTGTTTAATTGTAGTGTGTCAAGAGCAAATAAATGTAAATTGGAGAGCTGTAGAGCGCTTTGAGGAAGACCCCGAAAAGGTGTCTGCATGCAGCGGGATACGATTTTGCCTCGCAAACCGTATCACGTTGCGACTGTCTCTCAGGGGGCTTTTCAACTCTTCACGTGACATTTAGGCTCGAAAGACAATATTTAGAGAATTAGCTAATTAATGCTAGATAATTTGTATTAGGCTTAATTAAAGATAAATACTGGATGGAACTCTATGCAAGAGGTTCGCTAAGAACCTGCGTTATTTCCATTTCCGTAGAGCACTCCACACATTTTTTTTCTTTTTTTTTTGTTCCGATTTGGTTGATTTGGTGTTTATGGCGCAAAAGCTACTAAGGCTATAGAGCGCCAAAAACAAAACTATTGCTGGAAAAGGTTTAAAGAGAAGAAAGAGGCTTTAGTAGCCAGTGATTAGATAAAAGATGGTAATGGGTACCAAAAGGTAAAAGAGCGATGGGCATGATCTGTAGGTTAAGAAAGCTACAATCGGTGTAGAAGGCCGATACTATCTAAAAATTTGAAAACATTAGTGTGTGTCACAAGAGAATCATCACTTAAGAGCAGAGCTGGGTGGAGTGGGACTTGTTCTTGATACAGTTGCGAAAAATACAAAAAACGTTCTTCATGATAAGCAGGACATTCTACTAGAATATGTAGAATGCTTAAGGCATTGTTACACTGCTCACAAGTGGGGGCATCTTCCCCACGAAGGAGGTAGCCATGAGTCAGATGAGTGTGACCAATCCTGAGCCGGCAAAGGACAACCTCAAAAAAGCGTTCATGGTGGCGTGCACTCTGCCATTCGCTCAAAAGAGGTTTGATCATGCGCAACTTGTTGCCAATTTCTTGATCCCATTCAGCCTGCCATTTCGACTTTACGTGATGCCTGAGACGGGCTTTGTAGTCTGCATAAGGAATGTCGTGGAGATCAATTGTTCGCTTCACGCAAGTACTTGCTGCGCGATCTGCAGCCTCATTGCCCGGAATGCCCACGTGGCTGGGAATCCAGCAAAATATAATTTCGTTTCCCTGTCTTGAGGCAGCAACAACCTTATTTCGCAGTTGGAGAAGCAGGAAGTGCTTGAGGGGTGTCAGTGAAGACAGTGCACGCAATGCACTGAGGGAGTCAGTGTATACGATGGAGCGAGGCAGCTTCTTATCGAGTATGTAGCTTATGGTTACAAGCAGACCATAGAGCTCTGCTGTGAAAATAGAAGCAGAGGAGTTAATTCGCCTAACAAGTTGAACTGTCGGGCCAATCATTGAACACCCAACAGCAGATTCCGTCTTTGTACCATCTGTGTAGAAGCTTACATATTCGCCATACTGACTTTGCAGTGCGAAGAATTCCTGAAGAAACACACCATTGGGAGTATCAACTTTCTTGTATCGCGTCAGTGACAGGTCACACTTAATGACACGGTGCTCCCAAGGTGCTCCTGCAACAGTAGACTGCACTACAGGAGGTTTCCAATCGAGTCCCATGTTCTCACACGCACTTTTCAATCTCATAGAGAAAGGAGGCACAGTTGTGGCTTTGTTTTGAAACACCCTTTCAGAGCGCATGTCTTCCACAGCCATTCGCGCAGGGTGATCAGAGATGGACCTGACTCTCAGGGAATACATGAAGCCCAGTGAAAATCTTCTCTTCTCAAGAGACAGCTCGTTGGCCTCTGCATACAGACTTGGCACAGGAGACGTGCGAAAGGCACCCGTCGCCAATCGCAACCCAAGATGATGGATAGGGTCAAGCATTTTTAGAGTGGAAGGCCTAGCTGAACCATATACAATACTGCCATAGTCCAGTCGTGATCGCACTAAAGAGCGATATATCCTCAAAAGGCACGTCCGGTCAGAACCCCAAGATCGGTGGGACAGGACTTTAAGAATATTAAGTGATTTGAGAGCTCTTAATCTTAGATTCTTAATATGAGCACCAAAGGTTAGTTTGCTGTCGAATATAAGACCCAGAAACTTGTGCTCAGGCTTCACAGAAATTGTGGCATTGTTTAGTGCTAGAACCGGCTCTGGAAATAGTCCGCGTTTCCGAGAAAAGCACACACACACTGTTTTATCTGAGGAAAACTTAAACCCATTTTGATTGGCCCAGGTTGATAGCTTATTGATGGTCAGCTGAATTCGTCGCTCACACAGTGACAGATTGCAAGAGGACACAGAGATCTGAAGGTCGTCTACATAGAGTGAATATTGTACCGATGGGGGGATAGCCAATGCAAGGGAGTTCATTTTGACAATAAACAATGTGACACTAAGAACGCCTCCCTGAGGGACTCCATTTTCCTGGACAAACACTTTAGATAAAGTTGTTCCTATCTGAACACGAAAGGTACGCCTGCTGAGGTAGCTCTCAATGGTACGAAGCATTCGACCGCGAATACCCAGATCATACAAGTCCCTCAGTGCACCAAAACGCCAGGCTGTATCGTAGGCTTTTTCGAGGTCGAAAAATACAGATAGGCAATGTTGTCTATGAACGAAGGCCTCACGCACGGCTGTCTCCAGCCGTACTAAATGGTCAAGAGTGGACCGAGACGAACGATACCCGCATTGGTTCACATCTAGATGTTTGTTTAGTTCAAGGAAATACATCAGTCTTCTGTTAATTATGCGTTCAAGAGTCTTTCCAAAGCAACTAGTCAAAGCAATAGGCCTATAACTAGCCGCACAGGATGGCTCCTTACCGGGCTTGAGTATGGGTATGATTGTTGCCATTCTCCAGTCCAATGGAAAGTAGCCCTCGAACCAAATACGATTAAAAAGGTATAAAACAATATCGAGTGTGGAAGGATGGAGATGTTGAAGCATATAGTAATGAATGCCATCTGGACCAGGAGCTGATGACTTAGAGTTTTGGAGCACTATGTTCAGTTCGTGTAATGTAAAAGGGGCATTATAAGCTTCGCGTTCACCACCAGATGTTTTCAGTACCATACTCTCAGCTTTCTTTTTATGTTGCAGAAAAGCAGGCGAGTAATGCTGCGAGCTGGAAATAAATTCAAAATGCTCGCCAAGGATGTTGCCCTGCTCTTCAAGATTGCTTGGGCATTTTCCATTTTTGGAAAGAAGTGGAATGGTAAAAGCATGATATGAGCCATTTACTTTATGAATCCTGTCCCATACTTCTTTGGGAGAAGTATTGCTATTGATAGAGGACGCATATTTTTGCCAGCTCTCGCGTTTCGCTTTGCGACGAATGTACCTAGCACGAGCTTTCATTTTTCGGAAAGATATCAGGTTATCCCGAGTTGGATAACGTCTTAGAACACCCCAAGCTTTGTTTTGCTCTTTGCGACTCTCTTTACAGTCTTCATTCCACCATGGCTTCGGTCGTCTAGGAAGCTGTCCAGATGACCGAGGGATTGAAAGTGACGCTGCCGTGAGAATATGGGATGTTAAAAGATGGTTGAGCTCATCAATCGAAAGCTGATCGAGGCGAGAATAGGCCAGGAGTGACGACTGCCTAAAAAGACTCCAGTCTGCCTTTTCAAACTTCCAGCGTGGATGGCGCGTAGGTGAAGACTGAGGAGTGTCGTTACATTTTAAAATAATGGGGAAGTGGTCACTTCCATGGGGATTCTGATCAACAGTCCATGAAAAATCAGGGAGCAGATTTGCACTGCCAATAGAAAGGTCAATGCATGTAGACGACAAGGATGAAGGACTAAAATATGTAGGATGGCCAGTATTAAAAATGCATAGTGGATGTGAAAATAATATGGATTCAATTATCTTTCCACGTGTATCTGTATGATCACTTCCCCAAAGGGTACTATGTGCATTAAAATCACCGAGTAAAAGAAAGGGCTCTGGAAGCTGGCTTAAAAGAGAGTCGAGATCTTGTCGCTTCAGGGAAAGAGAAGGTGGAAAATACACTGAACATAGAGTTATGGCTTTATGCAACAAGAGACGAACAGCGATAGCTTCGAGTGGCGTCTGAAGCGGAACCTCTGCACACGGAATATGTTTTGGAAGCACCACCGCAACGCCGCCACAAGAAATGGACGCGCTAGGGCGGTCTTTACGAAACACACTGTAGCGTCTCAGAAAGTTAGTGTGAGATGTATTCAAGTGTGTTTCCTGCAAGCATAAGGCAGATGCCTTATACTCTTCTAAAAGGAACTCAACATCTGTAAGATTTGTGAATAAGCCACGGCAGTTCCACTGAAGAATTACAGAGCCCATATTAAAGGATAAAAGATTTCATAAATGAATTAAAGCAATTCTGCATGTGCTACACCCTAAGGAGGGACCACCGGCTTTTTTCCTTTTTGTTTTGATTTAGCAGTTTGCCATTCCATGTCCTCCTGATCCGAGGAAGGACCTGAAGAGTCGGCAACGTCAACAGCTCCCACTGCATCCTGAACCTTGGACGCAGGTTTGCCAGTTCCGACGTGGTCGGAGACCTGAGCCACGAGTTTCCGGCCACGGCCAGACCCCGCCGAAGAAGGCTTCGACGTACCAGGCCGGGACCCTCCCGCATTCACGCTTCCAACGTCTTTTGACGTTGATGGAGCAGCAGGTGGGCCCTGTTGCTCCGTAATAAGGCGGGCTGCATCCGAGGAATCGGAACGACGGCCTCGCTCCCCATCTTGAAAAGAACCACTGGCACGAGGCTGCCGGTCAGCCGGAGGTCGTGCCTGAATCGACTGGGGAGTCTGTGTGCTCCCAGCACTGCCTGGGGCACCCTGCTTCCCCGCAGGTTGTTTTGGGGCCAGAAAGGGGCCTGCCAAGTCCTCAAGAGAGAACTGAGTGGCCCTGGACTCCGTACGTGGTGCAGGGCCCCTGCGCACCGCGTCGGAGTAGGTACCTTTGGAAATGAAGGAAAACCTTTGTTTTGCTTCAGGATACGATAAGTTCTCTTTGGCTCGTAAGGTAAGGATCTCCTTTTCTTGTCGCCACAGCGGGCAGGACCGAGAGTAAGCAGGGTGAGGACCCCTGCAATTCGCGCAGGCAACTGAACCTTCACAGATGTCCGCCACATGGTCGTGGCTCCCACATTTTGCACACGTCTCCCTCCCCCGACAGCTGCGCGACCCGTGACCAAAACGCTGGCAACGGAAGCATCGCTGTGGGTTCGGGACGTACGGTCTGACACGGCAATTCAAATAGCCAGCTTTGACGAGTGCAGGGAGCGTGTGACGTTCAAACGTCAGGATAAGGTGTTTAGTTTTCACCTCTGCACCGTCACGCCTCATCATAATGCGTTTGACCGCCACCACTCTAGATGCCCGCAGGCCTTCCAAGATCTCGTCCTCACTACTGGAAAAAAGATCATCTTCTGAAATCACCCCTCGAATGGTGTTGAGGGTTCTGTGTGTGCTCACTGTTACCTGTATATCACCTAGGGATGTCAATTTTAGAAGAGTAATGCTCTGGGACTTTTTTGCAACTTCAACAAGCAGATCACCAGAATGCAGTTTCTTTGCTTTGTAATCACCTCCAATCTGAGCGTCGAGAACCTTCGCTACAAGAAACGGTGATATCTTAGAGAGAGGTTTGTCAGGGACCTCAGAGTGAATCACCATAAATCTTGAAAAAGTTTCATCTTCCTTATCTTTGACTATGACTGTTCGTTCGGGACGATGCCTCTTAGCAGCACGTCCTGAACTGGGGGTTTTGGTTTGGGGGGTTGCCATAAGAGGCGAAGTTTGTTCGGAACCTGTGGTGTGCCGCCCACCACGGAGCCCAACAAGGGAATAGTTAACGGACCATAACAAAAAGGGCTTTGCTGGAACCGTTAAACTATTAGCACTGCCCAGGTACTATAACCAAGTGTGGTTTAGGACAAGGGGTCTGTCGCCACCCAAGGTTAGCCCTTGCCGCCAAAGAAGTTGAAAAGGAAAGAAGAGAAATGAGAAGAGTGAAAAGAAGGAGAAGACAAGGGTAAAAGAAGGGAGGGGATAGTAGAAGATATGGCGACTAGACTGAATCATCCTGGCCGGGCCATACCAGGACTCCCGTCTATGAGAAGCGGGGGCCGAAGTGGTGTATTGCCTCGCCCGGGGGGCCCCGAAGGGTCCAAACCTACCCCGGGCTCGGCTCAACCACCAGGATGCCCTTTTCCCCAGACACGGGAAAGCCACGCACAGCCATACGTGGGCGGGCGAGCCCGCATGGCTCGGGGTCCGTGGAGACGCCACTCTCCAAACACCTGCTTTCACAGGTGCCCCCTGCGGGGTCAGATCGGCGGATTGGGACCTTCTCAGCTTTGGTCTTAAAGCGTAAAAAGTTTCCTGTATAATTCCCAGAGCTGGAGACCTGCGCGAAATGTCTACCCAGTGCATCGGCCTGTTCCTGCAAAGTTGAAAACACCTGTCCATTGTCGGCTGACAGCAGGGGGATTGAAAAGTGAGGGTAATCCCCATCCATTCGCCTTACCCTGTCCCACACAATCTTGGCTGGAGTAAACCTTTTAATCGAAGAAGCGTACGAGTGAAAGGAACGCCGTTTCGCTTGTCTCCTAACACGGCGGGCTTCTGCTCGCAGGCGCTTGAATGCGAGAAGGTTGGTGGGAGTGGGATACTGCCGAAACTTGGCCCAAGCGCAATTCTGGCGATTTCTGGACTTTCGGCACTCACTATCCCACCAAGGCTTTGGACGCTTGGGTAGCTTACCCGATGTTCGTGGAATAGCTGCACGAGCTGCGTCAATAATCGCAGTTGTGATGATTTCATTTTCTTCTTCAATAGTGTGTGCAACAGGCAGGACGGACGATGCTACACATTCCCGGAAAAGTTCCCAGTTTGCTCTAGAAAGTTTCCATCGAGGGGGACAGCAGGGGAGAATAGGAAGTGGTCACTGCCACGTGGGTTGTTCAGGACAGTCCAGGTAAAATTTCTGAATATGGATGAAGAAACAATAGATAGGTCAATGCAGGAAAAGGAGTGGTGAGTCGAACTGAAATATGTGGCCTCACCCGTATTTAGGAGACTGGCAGCTCTTCGGGAGAGAAACCTCTCTACAACAGATCCTCGGCTGTCAACTCGCTGGCTTCCCCAGAGCGGATTGTGGGCATTGAAACCTCCTAGGACAACAAAGGGTTCTGGAAGCTGGTCTGCAAGGTGTTCAAGATCGGACAACGTCAGGGAAGATGAAGGGGGCACATAGAGGGAGCACACGCTGATAAGGCGATCTAACATCAACCGTACTGCGACAGCCTCCAGAGAAGTGTTCAAAGAGATTTCGGCAGCTGGCACCGTGCCATCCACGACAATGGCAACTCCTCCTGAACTGCCAGACGGTGTTACGCAATCTTTGCGAAAGACTTGAAATGAGCGCAGGAAATTATTATTCGACGGTCCCAAATATGTCTCCTGGAGACAAACTGCAGAGGGTGTGTACTCCTGAAGCAAGGAGTGAACATCATCCAGGTTGTGAAAAAGTCCTCTGCAATTCCACTGTAAAAAGCCTCCTGCCATGAGAGTGTGAAGATAAAAGGTTGTTAAAAAGTGAACGAAACTTCAAAAAGCTGCTAAAAGTAATAATGTAGTTAATATTAAAAAGCCAGGTTATTCTTAACCCAAAATATTAATGACAATCCAACACACATAAAACATAGACAATTTAAAATTGGAGAGCTCCAAAATTAAAATATATGGGGTATATGCATGAGGGAGAATGCATGGGGTAAAATTAAACACCTTGGGTATAGGGTTCATTTTGGAGGCTTAACAGGTGTTTTTGCTTTATGCTTTGGTTTTGGGGTCTGCCAATCCATGTCTTCGAGGTCAGACAGGTTTGTGGATGGATCAGCAGCCTCAGCTGCCACTTCCATCTCCCGGACTTTGCAGGCAGGCTTGCCTGCTGGCTTCGGTTGATCGGGTATTTGAGAGGGCAATTGCCGTTCTCGGCCCGATCCGCAGGGAGGAGTGGAGGAGGAGCTGGACAAATCGTCCTGCTCCATCGTTTCCACTCCTTTAGAGCCAGGGGCGGTGGGAGAGTCACGCCGCTCCCTAGAAGAAGAGCCCTTCTCAAGCGAGTTGGAGCGAAAGCTTTGCTCCTTTCCCTCGGGGAAGGACCAGGAGGGACAGTGGGCACGGCTGCCGCCGTCCCACTCTGTGAGGGGGCAGCTTGCGTGCTCCCTCGGGGTGTCCGAGGGGGCTGCTGCCTGTGTTCTGAGGTTGGGGCCTTGAGGGCCACTGCCAGCATCTCTGGGGAGACCTGTGTGGCCCTCCACTCCGACCGTGGTGCAGGGCCCCTGCGCACCACCTCGGCATAGCCTCCCTTTGAGAGGAATGACAACCTTTTCTTAGCCTCTGGGTACGAGATATTTTCTTTGGCTTTTAGTGAAAGAATTTCTTTTTCTTGTTTCCACAGAGGACAAGTGCGGGAGTAAGCTGGGTGTGGTCCACTGCAGTTACTGCAGCGGGCCACTGCGTCGCAGATGTCAGCGACGTGGTCCTGCACTCCGCACTTAGCACAAGTCTCTTTTCCTCTGCAACTCCGTGATCCGTGGCCAAATCATTGGCAGCGGAAACATCGTTGCGGGTTAGGAATGTAGGGACGAATGCGGCAGTTTAGGTAGCCTGCTTTAACTGTTGCGGGAAGAGCATGTTTCTCAAAGGTCAGGATGACGTGCTTTGATGGGGTTTCTCTGCCATCTTTCCGGAACTTTATGCGTTTTACAGCGACAACCCCGGCACCTTTAAGTCCTTCAAGGAGTTCTTCTTCACTTGTTTCCAAAAGGTCGTCCTCGGAGAGAACTCCACGGATGGTGTTGAGTGTGCGGTGAGGACTCACCGACACTTTCACGTCTACGATGTTTGTGAGCTTACGTAATGCTTCGCTGTGGAGTTTTGTATCCACCTCAACAAGGAGGTCTCCAGAGTGCAGTTTCTTGGCCTTATACGAGAACCCGATAAGATGTTCAAGGACCTTCGACACAACAAAAGGAGATATCTTTGCTACAGGTTTTTGTTCATCTAAAGAATGAACAACAAAGAACTTGGTAAAGTTTTCCACAGGAGGATCTTTTTCTATGGTTTTGTGCTCAAGGCAGCGCCTTTTCCAGGGCTGTCGTGAGCTGGGTTTAGGAGGAGGGGCAGCCATAAGAGGCGGAGTGTTCAGAACCTGTGGTGTGCCGCTCACCACGGAGCCCAACAAGGGAATAGTTAACGGACCATAACAAAAAGGGCTTTGCTGGAACCGTTAAACTATTAGCACTGCCCAGGTACTATAACCAGGTGTGGTTTAGGACAAGGGGTCTGTCACCACCCAAGGTTAGCCCTTGCCGCCAAAGAAGTTGAAAAGGAAAGAAGAGAAATGAGAAGACTGAAAAGAAGGAGAAGACAAGGGTAAAAGAAGGGAGGGGTTAGTAGAATGAATGAATGAATGAATTTGGGGTTTTCTGGCGCAGCAGCAACGTAGGCCATAGTGCGCCAAACACAGGGTGAGTAAATATCACACGACTAAAGGTTTATTATTGCAATGGATCAAAATATCAAAATAACTTTAAAAGATTGTAGTTTAAAGTCGATGTAAAATATTAATGTTTTCTAAAAAGTTAAGAACTTGTCTGTACGAAGTAACAGGCTCGTCTCCAAGCAAAAGTGCCAAGTGGAAAGGTATATGTTTTCTGAAAAAGATAGGAAAGTAGGAGCGGCGTTCATTATTAAATTGTGGGCATACTAAAAGGATGTGAAGTACACTTAAGGTTTCTGAGCAGTAGTCGCACATTGGTGGGTCGTCGTTTCTTAAAAGGTAGCCGTGAGTCAAGTGTGTGTGGCCTATCCTCAGTCGACATAGAATGACCTCATACAGTAGAACCCCGTTGATACGTTCCCGGTTCATACGATTTCCCGTTTCATACGTTCGCGAGTGAGGGCACGGGAAACGTCCCATAGAGCTGCGCTGTTTTTTTCCCGGTTCATACGTTCCCGGATAACACGATTTCCTGGAAAATACGCTCAACATTCTGCCAAATGTCGATCGGATTATACGTTTTTTCGGCAATCAACGGAGCTCCGAACATTCGATCTCGACGAACGAGCGCCGAGCGCGCCGAGGCAAACACGGCGCGCGCGTGCAGAACGGTCTGGCAGTGCCCGCTGATAATGCCGCCGCTGCGTGTTTTGTTCTCCGCAACTTCCGAGAGCCGTCCGGGTGCTCAAGGTCGTTTACAGAACACACAGCGCAGTTTTACTGTCTTAGCTCATTATTCGATTCGTCAAAGAATCTTTCCCATGAAATAATAACAAAGGATTCCGAGCGATTGCAACTCCGGCGGCGGCGTACTAACCGCTCGTAACAACAGCGCGTCCATCCAATGGTCCATCTGATGCTGTCATTCACTTTCCTCATGTCAAGTGCCACCACTGGCGAAAGTGGCACGAATGCTGTCGTAACGAGCAACCGCAACCGAAGCGGCAGCGTAAAAATCGAAACCCAAATACAGTTGTCTACTGATCGTTCGCCCGTGCGAGCGCATGTGCTCTTCAGTCACTTCAGTTGTCAACACCGTAGCAGTACGTTCGCTTATGGCTTTTCAAGCGTTTCCGAAGTAGACACGTGATTATGGGTCGCTCTCGGTAACTCCAGCAAGCTCTTTGAGGCACTGTTCCGAGGGCTGAAAGCACCGTTTGCAAGAGTGCGCAAGAGTAACTCTTAGACTATGACGTACAAGGAAGCAGTAGTGGTAGCGCGGTTGTAGTAAATGAACAAATCTGGCATTTCTTTGTTTCTTTCTTTGCGTTGGCAGCTTTCTTTGGCAGCTTCGGTTTCGCGTTCCGCCCAAGCCCGCGCCCTTTTCGTTTCGTTCGGCGAGCGCTTTCGCGGCGCCATGACGCGCCAGCAGAAGCTGACAGACGCTTTCGGCAAGTGAAGCGCTGTATTAAACGCTGTTCGATCTCAATCTCGACTATTTCTTTCTTTTTTTTTTGTGTGCTTGAAAATGGCGAGTTTGGATCGTACGTTTTCCCGGGTAATACGTTTTTTTTCTCGCGGTTTCTTCAAAACGTATCAACGAGGTTCTACTGTAGAACCTTTCCCGATGTCTGGCGCTGCGCCATTCACTTAAAACAGGTTTAACTCCATGTAGCTTATTGTGAGGATCAGAGTCCCACTCTACTTGCCAGGATTCTTTTATTTTATTTCGTAGTGTAGTTCTATAGTTTGTAACTGGGAGAGTGTGAATTTCAATGGGCCTGTTTACACATGCACCTGCGGCTCGGTCGGCTTCCTCATTGCCGTGTATTCCTATATGGCTAGGAACCCAGCAAAAGTGAATAGTGATGTTTTGCTTTATTGCATTTGTTAGTTTAGCACGAAGCAAAGAAACGAGGGGATGTTTCCAGGATGTTGCAGAATTAAGGGCGAGGAGGGAACTGAGCGAGTCTGTAAATATCACGGATAATCTGTATTTTTGTTTGATTATTTCGTCTACCATCAATAAGAGTCCATGAAGCTCAGCAGTAAACACAGATGCATTCGCATTGATTCGAATAACACGTTGGAAGGACTGCCCAACCGCAGCACAGCCAGCATAGCCAGAACCTTTCGTCCCATCAGTAAAAAAACTTTTGTCCGTCTCGTAACGACTAGCAATCTCAAAAAATTCTTGTTTTATAACGCTAGCGGCGGCAACTTTCTTGTTATATTTTGTCAAAGAGAGGTTGCATGTTATAGCTAGGTCATCCCAAGGAGCACGTCTTTGCTCAGTTTCCATGACAGAACAGGATATATCAAAACTATAAGTCGCTGCAGCATCTTTCACACGAAGTGCAAAGGGGCGCGTTACGGATGGCTTGTTTTGAAAGGCCTGCTCATATTTTATGCTTTCAATCAAGAAAAATTTGGATGCTGTGGGAGAGTGCGGAGTCTTAAAAAGTACTGCATGCTAAGATAAAACCTCCGTTTATCAAGCGACCACTCATTTGACTCAGCATACAAGCTGGGCACGGGGGACGTTCGAAAGGCTCCGGTTGAAAGCCGGATCCCCTGGTGATGGATTGGGTCCAACATTTTAAGCGTAGAGGGTTTGGCAGAACCGTAAACAATGCTTCCATAATCCAAAACTGAGCGAACACAAGCCCTGTAGATTCGCAAAAGGCAGACACGGTCCGAACCCCAAGAACGGTGTGCAAGGACCTTAAGAAGATTCGACTTTCGCTGACATTTTAGTCTTAGTTCCTTTATATGAGGGCCAAAAGTTAATTTATTATCGAATACTAGGCCTAAAAACTTATGCTCTGATTTAACGGGGATGGGTGTACCTTTAATATACAATGATGGCTCGGGAGACATTCCTCGTTTTCGAGCGAAACAAACAGCCACAGTCTTCTCGGCAGAAAACCGAAAGCCATTCTGGTCAGCCCACCTACTCATCCTGTTTACC